>WNWK01020124.1:20000-36426 GCA_009830355.1 Cherax destructor | reverse complement strand
AAATCTTTTGTAACCCACACATCCTCCTAATTTCCACACCCCTAATTTTCTGCTTTTTACACCACACATTGCCCTTAGACAGGACATCCCCCTGCCCCCAGCCCCTTTCTCGCTGCAGCATTTGCAACTCATGCCCCCCAAAAGGTGTTGTCCACTATACTTTCGTACATTCCCTTTTTGCCTACATGGATAAGTTTTTGTCTCCACAGATACCTCAACGCATCACTCACTTTTTTTCCTTCATCAGTTCTATGGTTAACCTCATCCTTCATAAACCCATCCGCTGACAAGTCAACTCCCAAATATCTGAAAACATTCACTTCTTCCATAATCCCTCTCTCCAATGTGATATCCAATTTTTCTTTATTTAAGTCGTTTGATACCCTCATCACTTTACTCTTATCTATGTTCACTTTCAACTTTCTACCTTTACACACCCTCCCAAACTCGTCCACTAACCATTGCAACTTTTCTTTAGAATCTCCCATAAGTACAGTATCATCAGCAAAAACTAAGTGTGTCAACTCCGATTTTGCATTTGATTCCCCATAATTGAATCCCACCCCTCTCCCCAACACCCTAGCATTTACTTATTTTACAACACCATCTATAAATATATTAAACAACCATGGTGACATTACACATCCCAGTCTAAGACCTACTTTTACCGGGAAGTAAAATCCCTCTCTCCTACACACCTTAACCTGAGCCTCACTATCCTCATAAAAACTCTTTACAGCCTTCAGTAACTTACTACCTATTCCATACACTTGCAACATTTGCCACATTGCTCCCCTATCCACTCTATCATATGCCATTTCTAAATCCATAAATGCAATGAAAACTTCCCTGCCATTATCTAAATACTGTTCACATACATGCTTCAATTTAAACACTTGATCTACACATCCCCTACCCACTCTAAAGTCTCCTTGCTTACCTCTAATTCTTTCAATAATAACCCTACCGTACACTTTACCTGGTATACTCAGTAAACTTATTCCCCTATAATTCTTAGTCTTTTTTATCCCCCTTCCCTTTATATAAAGGAACTATACATGCTCTCTGCCAATCCCTAGGTACCTTCCCCTCTTTCATACATTTATTAAACAAAAATACCAATCACTCGAACACTATATCCCCCCCTGCTTTTAACATTTCTGTCATGATCCCGTCAGTTCCAGCTGCTTTACCCCCTTTCATTCTACACAATGCCTCACGCACCTTCCCCCCCACTCACATCCAGCTCTTCTTCACTCCTAAACGATGTTGTACCTCCCTGGCCAGTGCATGAAATTACTGCCTCCCTTTTTTCATCAACATTTAGAAGTTCCTTAAAATAATCCCGCCATCTACCCAATACCTGCAGCTCCCCATCTACTAACTCCCCTACTCTGTTTTTAACTGACAAATCCATTCATTCCTTAGGCTTTCTTAAGTTGTTTATATCACTCCAAAAACATTTCTTGTTAGCAAAATTTCCTGACAGAGCCTCTCCCACTCTATCATCTGTTCTTCTTTTGCACTCTCTCACCACTCTCTTCACCTTTCTTTTACTCTCCATATACTCTGCTCTTCTAGTAACATTTCTGTTTTGTATAAACCTCTCATAAGCTACCTTTTCACACTGTGACTTTGTTTTTGTTAGTGTGACTTTGTAAATGGTCCAAGTCGGACCGAAACGTCGTGGTAAGCTCCTCTCTCTCTCCTATGTACGGGTTATTTGTGTATTGTTCCAGTCACGGTATTGTGCCTTTTTTGTTTTGTTTTGTTTACGATCTGTAGTAATAATACTAATATATATTTTATTATTGGCCCTTGTGGGTTTAGCGCTTAGTTATGATTATAATAATTATATTATTATTATTATATATTATTGCATCTTTACGTTTGTTTACATTTCTCTCGACAGTAAATGGAATTTGTAAGATGTGTAATTCTTTGTGAGCGAGTTTTGATCACTTATAACTTTTTGTAACGGATATGTGTATATTTTATGGTAGTAAATTATAAAATAGAGTAGTATCTACATATATTTTATGCATTCATGACATACTTAACTTTTTCTTATTTTTTTCGGTCACAAATCTCAAAAAAAAAAAAAAATCCACTATTTTGAAAAGATCCGCGTATAAGTGGACCCATCGAGTTCAAACCCGTGTTGTTCAAGAGTCAACCCTGTTTGTGTGTGTCACCTAATTGTGGTTGCAGGAGTCGAGCCATAGCTCCTGGCCCCACCTCTTCACTGCTCGCTACTAGGTCCACACTCTCCCTACTTCATGAGCTTTATCATTCCTCTTCTTAAAGCTATGTATGGATCCTGCCTCCACTACATCACTCTCCAGATTGGTCCACTTCCTGACAACTCTATGGTTGAAGAAATACTTCCTAACATCCCTGTGGCTCATCTGAATTTTCAACTTCCAGTTGTGACCCCTTGTTTCTGTGTCACATCTCTGAAACAGACACAAGGGGTCACAACTGGAAGTTGAAAACTCAGATGAGCCACAGGGATGTTAGGAAGTATCCATCCTGTCAATTCCTCTCAGTATTTTATATGTTATCATGTCCCCCCCCCTCCTATCCGTCCAGTGTTGTCAAATTGAGTTCCCTTATCCTCTTATCGTAGGACAAACCCCTCGGTTCCGAGACTAGTCTTGTTGCAAACGTTTGCACTTTCTCTAATTTCTTGACGTGTTTGACCAGGTGTGGGTTCCATACTGGGGCTGCATACTCCAATATAGGCCTGACGTATACGGTGTAGTGTCGTGAATGACTCCTTACTTAGATGACGAAACGCTATTCTTAAGTTTGTCAGGCGCCCATATGCTGCAGCGGTTATTTGGTTAATGTGCGCCTCAGGCGATGTGCTTTGTATGATGCTTACCCCAAGATCCTTTTCCTTGAGTGAGTTTTGCAGCCTTTGACCTCTTAGGCTGTACTCCGTCTGCGGTCTCCTTTGCCCTTCCCCAATCTTCATAACTTTGCACTTGCTGGGGTTAAAGTGCTGGAGCCATTTGTCAGACCAGGCTTGCAGCCTGTCCAGATCCTTGTAGGCTTACCTTATCCTCTTCCACTTGTATTCTCCTCATTAGTTTCACATCGAGGGACACCTCTGACTCTATCGTTCCGTCATATCATTCATATATTATATAAGAAACAGCACAGAACCTACGACTGACCTTGTATAATATTTAAAAAAAATATCGGCTGGTATCGACTGTTTTTCACCGATACCGTAAAAATAATCGATACCTACTAATATCGATACTTTGGCACATTAATAATATATATGTGTGTACCCGGAGTATACCTGGGGGGTGTTTCGTGGGTCAACGCCCACCCGGCCCGGTCCATGACCAGGCCTCGCGGTGGATCGGGGCTTGATCAACCAATCAGTTACTGGTGGCCGCACGCAAAGCGGCGTACGAACCGTTGCCCAGCTGGTCAGGTACTGACACGTCGGCCGTCTCCCACCAAGGAAGGGTGGCCCAAAAAGGAAAACACTTTCACAATCACTTTATCAGTTTTGCCAGATACTAGTTCAAAACTGAAAATATCCCCAACCGTCCTTCAGATTGCAGGCATTATACATACCACTTCCAGGACTCAAGTCCAGCTAACCGGTTTCCCTGAATCCATGTTACCTTGCTCACACTCCAACAGTACATCGTCATAAAAGCCACTTTCCTCCACTCTTAACACTCACACTTGCTGGATATCTAAGCCTATCGCACAAAATCTTCCTTAACCCCCTCCCTCCCCTCAGATTTATAAGCTCTCCACGTCATCCTATTTTATTCCATCTTTTAAATGTCCGAACCACCTCAACAACCCCTCTTAGCCCTCTGGATATTACTTACAGTAACCCCGCACCTCCTAATCTATAAGCTACGAATTCTGTGCATAATATTCACGCCACACATTGCCCTTATACACGACATTTCCACTGCCTCCAGCCTTCTCCTTTCTGTAGCATTCACAAACCGTGCTTCACACCCATTTAAGAACACAAGTACGACTATACTCTCTAACATTGCCCTTTTTGCCTCCATGGATAACGTTTTTTTTTGTCTTTGTAGATGGTGGCTCAGTGCATCCCTCTTCAATTCTGTGGTTCACCTCTTTTTTTGATTGACCCACGTGCTGACAAGTTCGCTTCCAAATAGCTGATTACGTTCACTTCCTCCATACTCTCTCCCTCCAATCTGATATCCAATCTTCCATTACCTTAGTTTTTGTTTTTTGGTTGGCCTCATCACCTTGCTTTTTCCTGTCACTTTTAATTTCCTTTTACATAGCCTCCCAGATTCGTTAACCTTCCTTTATAACTTCTTTTCAGAATCTCCCAGAAGCAGTCATCAGCAAAAACCAACTGTGACAACTCCCACCTTGTTTTAGATTTTTTATCTTCCAATCCCACACTCCCAACACCCCTAGTTTCACTTCTCTTACAACCCCATCTATAAATATGTTAAATAATAATGGTGACTTTTACTGGGAAGTAATCTCCCTTTCCTACAAATCCTAACCTGAGACTCACTATCCTCGTAAAAAACTCTTAAATGGTTTCAGTAACCTACCAACTATTCTATACACTTGGCAACATGATAGATTGGATAGCTAGAACTTTCAAAACAAGAAATGCCAAGCCTGTGATAATCAAGTCACTCATTTTCGCTACGTTAAAATATTCCTGTGTATTAACAGCCCTTCAAGGGCAGGTTAAATTGCAGAACTGGAAAATGTACAGAGAAGCTTCACAGCTCGTATGAACTCTTGTCAAGCGCCTGAATTACTGGAAGTGCTCAAGTCCCTCGTACTGTATATACTTAAACGTAGTCGGGAAAGATTAATCATAATCTTCACCTGGAAGATACTGGAGGGATTGGGGTCAAACCTACACACCGAAATCACTACACATGAACACAAGAGGCGTGGAGGACAGTGAAGGATTCCTCTGAAAAGTAGGGAAACGATGAGTACACAGAGAACTCAGTAAGTGTAATGGGACCACGACTCAACACCCTCCCTTTATGCAAAATGAGAATGACCAACAAGCCTCTGTCTTCAAAAGATAACTTTACAAATTTTTCAAATCAGCTCCTGATCAGCTGGGCTTTGATGCTTAAGTTGTATTGCGGGTGGCGGGCGCCAGTGGCTTGATCAGGCCACTAAGCAGGTCTAGGCAGGGACTGGGCTCCGGAGGCAGTCACCTACGGAAGCGACTACAGGTAATTTACAGGTGTATGTGTACTCACTTGTATATGGTTACAATGGTCGAGTCTCAGCTCCTGGGACCGATGTGTATGTGTGTGCACCAGGGTGAGTGTGAGGATTGTGAAAACTATATGTGGCAGAAACGACGTCTCATTTTTCTTAAAAAAAAAAAAAAATATATACACCCGCAGTGTGCAGTTTGGGTGTTTTGTAAATTAAACCGTGGAAATGAAAGGTGTGTTCCATCACACAGGATGGGTTTCTCATATATGGTAGTGAAATGTGTCAGCCTGAGGTGTGGGAGACTAGTCTAGTAGGACGATGAGTGGGTGGGTGCACAGTTAAGGTTACGAGGGTGAGAGTGAGCCGTGCTCTGCTTTTGTGAGAGAGAAGGTCAGATATAGTGATGCACGAGTGTAGTGTCAGGCTAGGTCATGTGGCCCACTCACCACACCCATACACCCTCCCCCCCCACACACAGCTGAGTCTCGACCCCTGCAACCACAATTAGGTGAGTACACACACACACACAGAATGTTCCAGAGATGGGACACAGTTGGAAGTTGAAGACTCAGATGAATCACAGGGATGTTAGGAAGTATTTCTTAAGTAACAGAGTGGTCGGGAAGTGGAATAGTTTGGGAAGCGATGTAGTGGAGGCAAATTCCATACATAGCTTTAAGAAGAGGTATGATAAAGCTCATGGCGCAGGGAGAGTGACCCAGCAGCGACCAGTGAAGAGGCGGGGCCAGGAGCTATGACTCGACGAATGCAACCACAACTAGGTGAGCGCGCGCGCACACCACACACACACACCACACACACACACACACACCACACACACACCACACACACACCACACACACACCACACACACACCACACACACACCACACACACACACACACACACACCACACACACCACACACCACACACACACACCACACACACCACACACACACACACCACCACACACAGACCACACACACAACACACACACACACCACACACACACACCACACACACACACACACACCACACCACACACACACACACACACACACACACCACACACACACCACACACACACCACACACACACCACACACACACACACACCACACACACACACCACCACACACACCACACACACACACCACACACACCACCCACACACCCACCCACACACCCACCCACACACCACCCACACACCACCCACACACACCACCCACACCCCCACACACACCCCACCACCCACACACACCACCCCCACACCACCCACACACCACCCACACACACACACACACACACACACACACCACACACACACACACCACACACACACACACACCACACTCACACCACACACACACACCAACACACACCACACACACACACACCACACTCACACACACACACACACACACACACACACACACACACACACACACACACCACACACATACCCTACATCACCACACCCATACCTCCAACACCACACATACCCTCCAACACCACACACATACCCTCCAACACCACACACATACCCTCCAACACCACACATACCCTCCAACACCACACACATACCCTCCAACACCACACATACCCTCCAACACCACACATACCCTCCAACACCACACATACCTCCAACACCACACACACCCTCCAACACCACACACACCTCCAACACCACACACACACACACATCCTCCAACACAACACACACACACCCTCCAACGCAACATACACACATACACACTCCAACACAACACACACACACACTTTAACACCACACACACACCCTTCAACACCACACACATACCCTCCAACACCACACACACACCCTCCAACACCACACATACCCTACAACACCACACACATACCCTCCAACACCACACATACCCTACAACACCACACATAACCTCCAACACCACACATACCCTACAACACCACACACATACCCTACATCACCACACACATACCCTCCAACACCACACATACCCTCCAACACCACACACATACCCTCCAACACCACACATACACTCCAACACCACACATCACACATACCCTCCAACACCACACACACCCTCCAACACCACACACACACACACATCCTCCAACACAACACACACACACACCCTCCAACGCAACACACACACACACCCTCCAACACAACACACACACACACACACACACTCCAACACAACACACACATACCCTCCAACGCAACACACACACACACACACACACACTCCAACACAACACACACATACCTCCAACACTACATACCCTGCAACACCACACACATACCTCCAATACCACACATACCATCCAACACCACACACATACCTCCAACACCACACAATACCTCCAACACCACACACACCTCCAACACCACACACACACACATATCCTCCAACACAACACACACATACCTCCAACTGCAACACACACACACACCCTCCAACGCAACACACACACACACACACACACTCCAACACAACACACACATACCCTCCAACGCAACACACACACACACACACAACTCCAACACAACACACACATACCCTCCAACACCACATACCCTGCAACACCACACACATACCCTCCAACACCACACATACCATCCAACACCACACACATACCCTCCAACACCACACACATACCCTCCAACACCACACATACCCTCCAACACCACACATACCCTCCAACACCACACATACCCTCCAATACCACACATAAGAGACATGGGTACTGGCTTGTGATGAGAAAATAAATGACCTCAGGCGGTCACATTTTTTTTGAAGAAAGTAAAGCCTCGGTATTGCACACTGACAAGGAAATGTCCTAGCATTCTTCCTCCTGTTTCTCTTTCTCCTTTTTTTTCCTCGTAATCTCCCTACTATTCCTATTCTTAATCTTCCTCCTCTTCCTATTCTTAATCTTCCTCCCGCTATTCCTTAGCCCCCGCCTCTTCGTTTTCTTTATCCTCATATTATTCGTAGACAGTCTTCATCCTATTCTTAATGCTCCTCTTTATACTCATTATCCTTCTGCTTCTTCCTTTATTTCTCGCAGTCAAATTCCTCCTACTGTTCTTTAGCCTCATCCTATTCATTATTCTCCTATTCACCCTCCTCCTATGCCTCATGGTCCTATTCCACCCCTAATTCGTATCTCCTCTTCTTTTCCTCTTTCTCCTGGTGATAGATTTTTTAAGTACATATTTACTTAACTTATTAGGCATTCCTGAAGGAGGACCTATTAAGTGGCTGCCTTATTTTCTTCTTTTTTTATTACTTTAACTTTTCGATATTACCTGCAGAAAGGAAATAAATTTATCATTATTATTATTAATCCTGGAATGGCTCGGATAACTTCCAAAATCCTCGGCGGCGTAGCTTCTAACGTTCATAAAAGGCGCTTTTAATTCAATGGCGGTAAGAGTGAAATTCAAGTGGGTAGGAGCCGATCTGACCGTTCAATGTATAAAATAGTGCGAAATTCTGATTACCTTTTAATCACGATCAAAATATATGTCTTTCTTTTCTAAATGGCTTTAGTATTTAATGGTTGACGCATCTTCCTACCAGGATAGTACCCAATGACTTTAGTCTCTCTATGTGGGCAAATTTGTCAATATATTTTTTTTTAAACTTGGAATCGCTGGAATTTTCATCAAATTGGACTGCTTTAAAATACATACAAAAAAATGCTTACAGGATTGTAGAAAATTTTTAAACTAACACATCTGTAAAAATAAAAAAAAAAAATGAATTCTCGCGTTTTCAATAGTATTTTTAATTCTCCTAAGTTGAGTGAGCCCTTAAATACTGAACGGCGTGATGCCAGGGCCGTCCCTCTAATAATAATAATAATAATAATAATAATAATAATAATAATAATAATAATAATAATAATACTTTACTGAGACATGGTACAATGATACATGGTAGACAAGAAACATAGCCTTCTAATGTTTTCGTTTATAACCTTAAAACACCTGGTCCAATTTACTTCAGATTTCAAACCTTAGTCAACTATTATTAAATTAAGGTTTGTAGAACAACTGACATGTGTACGTGATCTCTCCTGTTTTATGTAATCATTCGCAAAACAGATTTCCACAAGATTGCTTTAAAGATCCTCTTTTGATTGACAACACAATTTTAATACCTGGGTATTAAAAATCTTAATAACCAGGTATTAACAATCTTAATACCCAGGTATTAAAAATCTTAATAACCAGGTATTAACAATCTTAATACCCAGGTATTAAAAACCTTAATAACCAGGTATTAATAATCTTAATACCTAGGTATTGAAAATCTTAATACCCGGGTAGTATTTAAAAAAATAATACTCAGGCATTAAAAATCTGATGCCAGAATATTTTTTTTTTTAATACCCGGGTGTTAAAACTTTTTTAATACCCTGGTGTTAAACATTTTTAAAACCTGTGTATTAAAAATACTCACAAGCATAAACATACACACGTATACATATTTTAATTTTGCTGCATTAGAACTTTATGACCACTCTGCAATTATTCCCTTTGCGTGCATTGAGGTAGCGAAGCCTGGCCTTACGAGATACGGAAATACCATTCTTGCATCTCCCAGCGACCGAAATACATTAAGTTTTAAAGGGATCTGATGTGTATTTTCAAGAGACATTAACTCAGTTGCTTGAAGAAGATGGTAATGTATTTAGTTTGTTTATATAAAGAAGTGAGGAGTGCTTCTTTAGTGAGGCTGTTGCCTTTGATGATTGTTCACGAGTGGCATTGTGATGCGTGCTGTGTTGAACTCTTTCTCTCTCTCTCTCTCTCTCTCTCTCTCTCTCTCTCTCTCTCTCTCTCTCTCTCTCTCAGGACTACAATCCACAAGTCTCCTTCATCTCATGAACAAGGAAGAAGCTGTTTTCTTACAGAGCAAAGCCAATTATAACTTTGGGAAGAGTGAGTTTTCTATTAATTGCATAATTAATATTAATTTGAAAAAAATATAAGACAAAGCGGAGGTATGTAGAGGCTGATACACGGTTACTAAGAGACAGGATTTGCGCTTTTGTAGGTTTTTATGAGGTGATCTTATTGGAGCACCTCATCGTTCGGAAGAAGAGTAGCACTGAATTAGGTGCCTGGCTTCTCAAAACTACTAAGAGATCCAAGGGCTGCAACCTTCCTTTTCCAGCGTCTCAGTGTAGCGATCCAGAGAAGGAATGCCTACTACTGCCTTCGTTCCCTCCCAGCCTTAGAAGTACTTGATGAGTTCCACAACCTCGTTAAAATACTGATCTATTTTGTATGTGCGTGTGTACAGTATTCATTTTTTATTAATATATAATTAAATTTTAAAAGATAAGGTGGCAGAAGAAATACTCAAACAGATGTCGTTAGCGAAGTGTACACGTCCAGTAACTCATCAAACTCCTCCTTCAGAGTGCAGGCACTCTACGTCCCACCTCCTCTCCTCCAAAGTGCAGGCACTGTACTTCCCACCTCCAGAACTCATGTATGTGCATCAGACTGGTTCATGTATACATATATTTTTTTATATAAACCACGATACGGGTAGGGTTAGAACTCATGGCAAGTGAGTCATAAAACTCGAGGCCAGTGCGTAAGCCACTGGGCCAGCTGGCTACAATAAGATTCATCCAACTAGGTATATTTATACACCATACGAAGGTTAGCTCGAGCCCCACTGTGACCACAAATGCAAGTTTTACGGGTGGGGTTAGAACCCATGGCAAATGAGTCGTAAAACCGCAGGGTTCTAATCTCAACCGTACTGTTTACCTGGCTTGTATGAAGGGGTGTTATTACCCGCTCGATATTCAATATAATTTTGTAATATCCACTGTTATCCACTGAGGACACAGCAAGCCCTGAGTGTGTCATACACCGAGAATACAGCAAAATTTGAGTATCATCTATCAAGGACTCAGCAAACCTTGAGGGTGTCATCCATCAAGGACTCAGCAAACCTTGAGGGTGTCATCCATCAAGGACTCAGCAAACCTTGAGGGTGTTATCCATCAAGGACTCAGCAAACCTTGAGGGTGTCATCCATCAAGGACACAGCAAACCTTGAGGGTGTTATCCATCAAGAACACAGCAAACCCTGAGTGTGTCATCATTGAAGACACAACAAACCTTAAGTGTCATCCATCGAGGACACAGCAAACCTTGAGTGTCATTCATTAAGGACAGCAAACCTTGAGTACCATCCATCAAGGACGCAGTCAACCTTGAAGCCGGGGTAACTCAAGCCTTCCAGCGGAACAATACGATGCTCAAAGAGGACTAATGGTTGGGTGGATAACAAGAACCTTCAAAACAATGTGTCAAGCCACTGACCATACCCTTCAGACTAAAGTACCGTAGTACACTAAAATTACATTTCACCGCATGAGAAACTGTACATCTAGAGAATGTGCACTTAATTATAACTTCCCATATCTGTTCAGTCAAACACTTAAACTACTGGGAAAACTTAAAATAGTTCGACCTTTATTCCCTGTAGCGCAGATTAAAAAAAAAAAAGGTATATCATAATTTTCGCCTGGAATACAGTTGTGGGTTTGGTTCCAAATCTGCACAACAAAATCACTCCTAACGAGAGAGGGAGACATGGAATAATACTCATAGTGAAAATCAGGACCGGAATATAATACACTAAAACTTACTAACTATGAAGGGTTCAATTGTTTTTTTCAACTTCTACACTACACCACTGTCTTCACTACACCACTGTCTTCACTACACCACTGCCTTCACTACACCACTGTCTTCACTACACCACTGTCTTCACTACACCACTGTCTTCACTAGACCACTGTCTTCACTACACCACTGTCTTCACTACACCACTGTCTTCACTACACCACTGTCTTCACTACACCACTGTCTTCACTACACCACTGGCTTCACTACACCACTGTCTTCACTACACCACTGTCTTCACTACACCACTGTCTTCACTACACCACTGTCTTCACTACACCACTGTATTCACTACACCACTTTCTTCACTACACCACTGCATTCACTACACCACTGTCTTCACTACACAACTGTCTTCACTACACCACTGTCTTCACTACACCACTGTCTTCACTACACCACTGTCTTCACTACACCACTGTCTTCACTACACCACTGTCTTCACTACACCACTGCCTTCACTACACCACTGTCTTCACTACACCACTGTCTTCACTACACCACTGTCTTCACTACACCACTGTCTTCACTACACCACTGTCTTCACTACACCACTGCATTCACTACACCACTGTCTTCACTACACCACTGTCTTCACTACACCACTGTCTTCACTACACCACTGTCTTCACTACACCACTGCATTCACTACACCACTGTCTTCACTACACCACTGTTTTCACTACACCACTGTCTTCACTACACCAGTCTTCACTACACCACTGTCTTCACTACACCAGTCTTCACTACACCACTGTCTTCACTACACCAGTCTTCACTACACGTGTCTTCAATACACCACTGTCTTCACTACACCAGTCTTCACTACACCAGTGTCTTCACTACACCACTGTCTTCACTACACCACTGTCTTCACTACACCACTGTCTTCACTACACCAGTCTTCACTACACCACTGTCTTCACTACACCACTGTCTTCACTACACCAGTGTCTTCACTACACCACTGTCTTCACTACACCACTGTCTTCACTACACCACTGTTTTCACTACACCACTGCCTTCACTACACCACTGCATTCACTACACCACTGTCTTCACTACACCACTGTCTTCACTACACCACTGTCTTCACTACACCACTGTATTCACTACACCAGTCTTCACTACACCACTGTCTTCACTACACCAGTCTTCACTACACCACTGTCTTCACTATAACAGTGTGTTCACTACACCACTGTCTTCACTACACCACTGTCTTCACTACACCAGTCTTCACTACACCAGTCTTCACTACACCAGTCTTCACTACACCAGTGTCTTCACTACACCAGTGTCTTCACTACACCACTGTCTTCACTACACCACTGTCTTCACTACACCAGTCTTCACTACACCAGTGTCTTCACTACACCAGTGTCTTCACTACACCAGTGTCTTCACTACACCAGTGTCTTCACTACACCAGTGTCTTCACTACACCAGTGTCTTCACTACACCAGTCTTCACTACACCAGTCTTCACTACACCAGTGTCTTCACTACACCAGTGTCTTCACTACACCAGTGTCTTCACTACACCAGTGTCTTCACTACACCAGTCCTCACTACACCAGTGTCTTCACTACACCAGTGTCTTCACTACACCAGTCTTCACTACACCACTGTCTTACTACACCAGTCTTCACTACACCTCTGTCTTACTACACCAGTCTTCACTACACCTCTGTCTTACTACACCAGTCTTCACTACACCACTGTCTTACTACACCAGTCTTCACTACACCTCTGTCTTACTACACCAGTCTTCACTACACCTCTGTCTTACTACACCAGTCTTCACTACACCAGTCTTCACTACACCAGTGTCTTCACTACACCAGTCTTCACTACACCACTGTCTTACTACACCAGTCTTCACTACACTAATGTCTGTCTTAAAGAGTGAATTTATCAACAACTTTCAATAAACTGCTTGTCAGCAGACTCCTCTAGGGAGGTGCCTTGATGCTGGTGATGGGCTCTTGATCCATGATAATAGATTATTCCTTCTGCTTGTATCATGCCTGATTACTTCTCAATTCCCAGGGGCTACATGACCCCTACGGATTTAGCGCTTCCCTCTTGATTAAAAAAAAAATCTGAGTCAGTTGGAATGCTGGCAGCTAATACCAACAGCCTGGCTAACCAGGTAGTCAATTGTAAAGCTTGGTCACATTTTTTCTTTTATTTTTTGTTGTTGTATTTTTTCAAGTTAAAGGTTATGCGTCTTGAGAACTCTTACAGTATTTTAGCCTCAGTTTCTTTTTGTAACTTTGCAATTACTAGGATCTGCATTACATATATGAAAGGGAGCCGCGGGGGCGATGCTTCCCGAGGCCCTTGAGAGGGAGCCTCGGGGGCGATGCTTCCCGAGGCCCTTGAGAGGGAGCCGCGGGGGCGATGCTTCCCGAGGCCCTTGAGAGGGAGCCGCGGGGGCGATGCTTCCCGAGGCCCTCTAAAGGTCTATCATCTCTCCCTCGAGCGGAATAATAAACATAATAATGAACAGTTTCTGGCGGCCAGCGTTCCTATATTGGAGACGAATGATATAAAATACCGACACGATGGAGAAATACACAAATGTAGTATAATGCGATCATTTCTTTATTGACAACGTTTCGCCCACACAGAGGGCTTTATAGTCACAAACAGGTAGATCTGTTTGTGACTTGATAAAGCATCGCATTATACTGAATTACAGGTGAGAATAAAGCCATTACTAGCGGGCGGAGGATCAAGCCTACCTACCTTGTGCTAAAGGACCCCCGCGGGTTTAGAGCTTTAAGAAATATAATGCAACTATTATAGTCGCGTCTGATAAACTCTTTCCTCTTTCACAATGCCTCGCTGCATGATCCATAAGCGTTTAGCGCTTAACATGATTATTAAATAATGCCTAAAAACGTTTCAAAACGCATTAAGGGGCACGTAAGTTCCCCCGTCTTCAAATAACATGTTCATTTCCCTCCTTTAATCTACCTTGTCCATAATTACTGTAAAGTTACCATAACGTTGGTCGCGTTTCCCTTAGAGTTCACTGCACTTACAAAGGTGACGTGTTAAAATTTGTGGGTGGATACTTAATGCGTTAGTGGGCGCCACTTGTAACTTAACACGAGTACACGAGGGTGAGGAGGAGGAGGAGGAGGAGGTGATAGTTTGTTAAGATGTAGTAAGTCGTGGAGGAGGTAATTATTTGTTAAGGTTATGTACGTAGTAGAGGACGTAATAGTTTATTAGGGTGTAATAAGTAGCGGAGGAGGAGGAGGTGGAAGTAGAGTTAATAGTTTCTCAGGAAGTAATACGTAAGAGGAGGTAATAGTTTGTTAGGACGTAATATGCAGTGGAGGGGCGGTAGTGATCTGTTAGGACGTAATAGATAGCGGAGGCGGAGGTAACTATTGGCAAGTAAAGTAGAAGAAACGGTACCAGTTTACTAGGACATAGTAAATAGTGGTGGAAAAAATAGTTTGTCTGGACGTAGTAAGTAGTGAAAGGCATGGTAATAGTTTGTTTAGACGTAGTTGAGTAGTGAAAGACAAGATAATAGTTTGTTTGGACGCAGAAAGTAGTGGAAGAGGTTACTATTTGGACGCAGAAAGTAGTGGAAGAGGTTACTATTTGGACGCAGAAAGTAGTGGAAGAGGTTACTATTTGGACGCAGAAAGTAGTGGAAGAGGAGGTTATTGTTTGGACGCAGAAAGTAGTGGAAGAGGAGGTTATTGTTTGGACGCAGAAAGTAGTGGAAGAGGAGGTTATTGTTTGGACGCAGAAAGTAGTGGAAGAGGAGGTTATTGTTTGGACGCAGAAAGTAGTGGAAGAGGAGGTTATTGTTTGGACGCAGAAAGTAGTGGAAGAGGAGGTTATTGTTTGGACGCAGAAAGTAGTGGAAGAGGAGGTTATTGTTTGGACGCAGAAAGTAGTGGAAGAGGAGGTTATTGTTTGGACGCAGAAAGTAGTGGAAGAGGAGGTTATTGTTTGGACGCAGAAAGTAGTGGAAGAGGAGGTTATTGTTTGGACGCAGAAAGTAGTGGAAGAGGAGGTTATTGTTTGGACGCAGAAAGTAGTGGAAGAGGAGGTTATTGTTTGGACGCAGAAAGTAGTGGAAGAGGAGGTTACTGTTTGGACGCAGAAAGTAGTGGAAGAGGAGGTTACGTTTTGGACGCAGAAAGTAGTGGAGGTAATAGTTTGTCAGAACGCACAGAATAGCGGAAGAGGAGGAGGTGGTGGTAATAGTTTGTCAAGATATTTTAAGTATTGGAGGAAGAAAGTGTAATATTTGTTAGGATGTAGTAAGGTGTGTTTACAGTGTGCGGGGAGGGAGGGAGGGAGACAGAAGGGGCAGTCTGGGCACTTCAAGTATTGCACATCATCAGCCTGTTGCTTCTCCTCTACCTGGCGCCCACCCTCCACCTGCAGTGACCCACCCTCCACCTCCAGTTACCCACCCTGCTCGTCCTTACACCTACCTC
>WNWK01020124.1:0-17500 GCA_009830355.1 Cherax destructor | reverse complement strand
TGGAAGGTGGGTGCTGGAAGGTGGGTGCTGGAAGGTGGGTGCTGGAAGGTGGGTGCTGGAAGGTGGGTGCTGAAAGGTGGGTTCTGGAAGGTGGATGCTGGAAGGTGGGTGCTGGAAGAGGATGTGCTGGGAAGGTGCGGTGACAATGGTGGCCAAAGAGAAAAAGCTGTCATATTTATCGGCAAAGTTGTTTCTTAAGGTTGTTTTATCATTGTTTTCGTTAAATATATTAGCACATATTTTCTCTAATTCACGGCTGAAGTTTTTCCTTATTACATTATAGCTGAAAGTTACTATACTACTCTATGGCCGACGTTTACACCTGTTTATATCATTACTTTCGTTGTCTCAGGTGCTTCACATCCTGAAACTTACTTAATAAACAGCTTTCTTACCTGGAAACCTTCTTGGTGTACTCTGTATTGCATATTACTCCCGAAAATATCGTAATACAGTTTACCGTAGATTACGTATAACAAAACTGTATCGTCCAGTAGCAAATTCGATATAAGACAAATTAATCCCATGAATTTCAAATTGACCGTGTTGATCTCTTGAAATTCGTAAGCACATACCAATTAAAGGAAGACAAAAATCCTCTTTGGGTGCTTCAACATATAGTATCTTCTGGTATAGAGGCATTCCAATATATCGCAAGTGTATATCAGAGTTGTTCCAATATATCGTGTCTGTATACCTAGAGGATACATGGAGAGGGTTCCGGGGGTCAACGCCCCCGCGGCCCTGTCCATGACCAGGACTCTGGAAGAATTGCTTAAATATTTCATGCCGGACGTTATTTTTTTCTAATATGTCACGTTTCTGACTAAGAGTTGTTCCAATAAATCGTGTATCTTACTGAGAGTTGTTCCAATATAGCATGTTTCTTGGTAAGAGTTGTCCCAGTATATATATATATGTATGTATATATATATACTTTCGTTTTTCCTTTTGGGCCACCCTGCCTCGGTGGGAAACGGCTGACGTGTTGAAAGGAAAGAAAGGATATATATATATATATATATATATATATATATATATGTGTGTGTGTGTGTGTGTGTGTGTGTGTGTGTGTGTGTGTGTGTGTGTGTCGTGCCGAATAGATAAGGCAAGCGAAAATTTGTGTATGCAATAATTTCGCAAAAATAATTCTAAATCTAACGAAAAAAATAGATTTCATTGTGTTTGTTTATTATTAAATTATTGTAAACTTATCTAAAATATATTTAGTTGGATTAGGTTCAATTAAATTGCGCTTGTTATAATAAGGTTAGGTAAGTTTTCTAAGGTACTTTTGGTACAAAATTATTAATTTTTACATTAACATAAATGAAAAAAATATATATCTTTAAACGTATAAGAATTTTTTTTAGAAAGGACTTAATTTTAAATGAGTTCTTGCTGATTATCCAATTTTACCTATTCGGCACGACATATATATATCGTGTATCTTACTAAGAGTTGTTTCAATAAATGGCGTATCATAATAACAGTTGTTTCAATTAAGTTTACTTGACCTTCCCTTCCATGGATTGAACCTGACTGTCTTCCACTCCCAATGCGTTCTATGTTCCCAATGGGTTTAGCGCTTACCCAGATTATAATTACAATACCAGTGCTCCATAATATTGTGTCTCTAAAACTGTTTCTACATATTGTTCAACGTCATGGTGTTCCAATATATCGTATATCTGATGCCAAGTTCTTCCAATATATCATATATATCTGACAACAACTTCCTCCATATATTTTGCGCGTCTGTTCGCTCTCAATACAAATTCTGCGAGATGGACTCTCATGTAAAAACCTATTAAAAATCAAAAGACGGGACCAGGAGCTAGAGATCACCACACTCAAATGAGTAATTAAACACGTCTAGCAAAAACAATTCTTCCTTAGCAAAAATTTAACCCTGTTTATAAATAGTTTTAGTTGTCAAAGAATATTCTTCCAGTGTTTCGTAATTAAGTTAGCAAATAAACAAATAAAAAAAACATCACGTTTTACAACTCGTTGTTCTTAATTCGCAGAGTTTGTCACAATGGAAGGATTTTTTGGCAACAAATTATATTTGTCCAACATTATGTATACACACACACACACACACACACACACACACACACACACACACACACACACACACACACACACACACACACACACACACACACACACACACACACACACACACACACACACACACACACACACACACACACACACACACACACACACACACACACACACACACACACACACACACACACACACACACACACACACACACACACACACACACACACACACACACACACACACACACACACACACACACACACACACACACACACACACACACACACACACACACACACACACACACACACACACACACACACACACACACACACACACACACACACACACATATATATATATATATATTCGTACATGAGTGAAAAACCCACCTCACCTGGTTTCACTTCATTCAACTCTTCCACATTTAAATGATCGTCACTTGGTGGCAACCAGACCAATAAAGCCACACATCCTCCTCCCTGCACCTCACACACACAACTGCAAGTCTTTGTACACAGAAATCTTCAAGTCGTCTTTACCGACGGTCTTTTGTTTTTCATGGCTGGTTGTCTGAGCGGGATCTCAACTCCACGTTCACCGCACTCCAGTCACCACTTCTACAGTGTGAG
Organism: Cherax destructor; assembly: GCA_009830355.1. NCBI lineage: Eukaryota > Metazoa > Arthropoda > Malacostraca > Decapoda > Parastacidae > Cherax > Cherax destructor. Next base: position 14,792 of record WNWK01020124.1, on the reverse strand, counting down.
GCGCTAAAAAAAACTTAGACAGTTTGCCAACTTTGCTAAGATAAAGTAATAATTCAGTATTGTCTTTTATTTTTGTTACAGGTAGTAGTGAGGAATTTAAACAAAAGATAAAAAAAAACAAATTCAGCCCCAGTAATGATTAGCAGCTCTTCGGGGAAATATTTTTTTATTATTATTATTATTATTATTATTATTATTATTATTATTATTATTATTATTACATTCACGAGGGAGTGCTAAACTCGTACAGGTCACAACGCCTGGGGAAATACGAGTTAATCAGATTCGATCCAAAAAAGGTAAAAGCAGCTGGATTAAAAGCTTTTTACCAGCATTAAGAAGGCTCCCTTGAAGGGAATACACACACACACACACACCTAACACACACACACACACACACACACACACACACACACACACACACCTAACACACACAAAGGCACGCGCAAAGGTTTGCGACAAGGTTAGTTCCAGTGCTAAGGGGAATGTCCAACGAAGAAAGGTTAAGGGAAATCGGCCTGACGACACTGGAGGACAGAAGGGTTAAGGGAGACATGATAACGACATACGAAATACTGCGTGGAATAGATAAGGTGGAGAGAGACAGGATGTTCCAGAGATGGGGCACAGAAACAATGGGTTAAAAATTGGAAATTGAAGACTCAGATGAGTCAAAGAGATGTTAGGAAGGATTTCTTTAGTCATAGAGTTGTCAGGAAGTGGAATAGTCTGGCAAGTGATGTAGTGGAGGCAGGAACCATACATAAGTTTATAGACGAGGTATGATAAAGCTCATGGAGCAGGGAGAGAGAGGACCTAGTAGCGATCAGTGAAGAGGCGGGGCCAAGAGATGAGTCTCGACCCCTGCAACCACAAATAGGTGAGTACATACACACACACACACACACGTACTGACATTCATACATTGATTCAGACAGATATAAACTAATCAGAGAGTGGGTGGTGCTAGAAGCTACGGCAGGGAGGTCCTTCAACTCACGGGATGCCTTCACTTATCCAGTAACCTTTTGGTTCTCCTGCTACAATGCATGACAGAAACTGGACAAATGTTAACGCCATAAAAATGAAAGTTTATATTTTTTTCAAATTTCATTTTCGTAGTTATATTCAGTTTTCAATACTCTTACCGTCATATGCGATTTTTCTAATAACCACAGCAGGGTGGCTACATGCATTTTTTTTTTTTTCCATAACTGGAATTGATTAGATTTTGCCGCCGAAGTGGCTAATTTATTGTGCACCCCACATCAATCCTGTGGAGGGTAGCGCAACAGCATATGGATACACAAAAGGCCAACGTTTCGCCCACGCAGTGGGCTTTAGTTCCTTGGCCTTTAGTTCCTTGGATATATGGATTTATATCTAAAGTTGACTTATCTGTTGCAAGTAAATTTAGGAAATTTGTTTAATATGCTTGGTATCTTATTTTAATTAACAAGATATACTAACATATCTCATACGTTATTGTACTGTGTATCTCTATATTCCTCAATAAATGGAAAATAAGGCACATAGTGTTTAAGATAGAGGACCATAGAGCTGGCCACATACTTTGCAATTGCTCTGATCATCATCTTTGTGTCTGCCAGATTGTCAGAAGTACTTGTAACCAAGTCTAAACCTGGTTACCACAACATCAGTCAGTCTGTTCACAAGTTCCTCCATAAACGTACTTATCTACGTTCATGTTATCATAGTGGATGATTGATTTACTCAGGCTTCTAACTTCATTCCTATAACATTCAGTTTCATTATTTATTTATTTCCTAATGTTATTCCTAATGCTAGACACTCTCACCAAAGTTAAATTCTACATTTTCTTTCAGGGCACTTTTTTAAAAGGATTACTTATCAACTTAATTACGAAGGAATAATCCGGTGTGTGATGGAATCCATAACAATTGTGCATTTATTCCTTTTTTCCTGGATTTTTTAGTGTCTATGTCTGACTTCTCTAATGGGTATGTCAAGAGCCTTCATGATGACATAGAATCAGTAGTAATCATATAGTCAGACTCAGTGTCAGAAGTTAACTTCAGCACCATTAGGATGGCAAACAATTCAGTTTGCAATGTAGAAGCCAAGTTTATTCTTATACTTAACTCAACATAATTCCTATCGTTCTTAACTAAGACTCCTGCTTAGATCCATCACTGTATATAACTTGTGATAGATTATTACTAACAGTTAAGCGAGAAATTATATATACATATACATATATATATATATATATATATATATATATATATATATATATATATATATATATATATATATATATATATATATATACATATATATATATATATATATATTATATATACATATACATATATATATATATATATATATATATATATATATATATATATATATATATATATATATATATATATATATATATATATATATATATATATATATATGTGTGTGTGTGTGTGTGCGTACTCACCTATTTGTGGTTGCAGGGGTCGATACTCAGCTCCTGGTCCCGCCTCTTCACTGATCGCTACTAGTGTGTGTGTGTGTGTGTTACTCACCTAGTTGTACTCACCTAGTTGTGGTTGCAGGGGTCGAGTCAAAGCTCCTGGCCCCGCCTCTTCACTGGCCGCTACTGGGTCACTCTCCCTGCGCCATGAGCTTTATCATACCCTCTGCTTAAAGCTATGTATAGAGCCTGCCTCCACTACATCGCTTCCTAAACTATTCCACTTCCCGACAACTCTGTGACTGAAGAAATACTTCCTAACATCTCTGTGATTCATCTGAGTCTTCAACTTCCATCTGTGTCCCCTTGTTGTTGTGTCCCATCTCTGGAACATTCTGTCTCTGTCCACTTTGTCAATTCCTCTCAGTATCTTATATGTTGTTATCATGTCTCCCTATCTCTCCTGTCCTCCAGTGTCGTCAGGTCGATTTCCCTTAACCTCCCTCGTAGGACATACCCTTAGCTCCGGGACTAGTCTTGTTGCAAACCTTTGCACTTTCTCGAGCTTCTTCACATGCTTGGCTAGGTGTGGGTTCCAAACTGGTGCTGCATACTCCAATATGGGCCTAACGTACACAGTGTACAGGGTCCTGAACGATTCTTTATTAAGATGTCGGAATGCTGTTCTTAGGTTTGCTAGGCGCCCATATGCTGCAGCAGTTATTTGGTTGATGTGCGCCTCAGGAGATGTGTCTGGTGTTATACTCACCCCAAGATCTTTTTCCTTGATTGAGGTTTGCAGTCTCTGGCCCCCTAGGCTGTACTCCGTCTGCGGTCTTCTTTGCCCTTCCCCAATCTTCATGACTTTGCACTTGGTGGGGTTGAACTCCAGGAGCCAGTTGCTGGACCAGGCTTGCAGGCTGTCCAGATCCCTTTGTAGTTCTGCCTGGTCCTCGTCCGATTGAATTCTTCTCATCAACTTCACATCATCTGCAAACAGGGACACTTCGGAGTCTATTCCTTCAGTCATGTCGTTCACAAATACCAGAAACAGCACTGGTCCCAGGACTGACCCCTGTGGAACCCCGCTCGTCACCGGCGCCCACTCTGACACCTCGCCACGTACCATGACTCGCTGCTGTCTCCCTGACAGGTATTCCCTGATCCAATGTAGTGCCTTCCCTGTTACCCCTGCCTGGTCCTCCAGCTTCTGCACTAATCTCTGTGTGGAACTGTGTCAAACGCCTTCTTACAATCCAAGGTGTACTCACCTAGTTGTGGTTGCAGGGGTCGAGACATAGCTCCTGGCCCTGCCTCTTCACTGGCCGCTACTGGGTCACTCTCCCTGCGCCATGAGCTTTATCATACCTCTTCTTAAAGCTGTGTATGGAACCTGCCTCCACTACATCGCTTCCCAAGCTATTCCACTTCCCGACTACTCTGTGACTGAAGAAATATTTCCTAACATCCCTGTGATTCATCTGAGTCTTCAACTTCCAACTGTGTCCCCTTGTTGCTGTGTCCCATCTTTGGAACATTCTGTCTCTGTCAACCTTGTCAATTCCTCTCAGTATTTTATATGTCGTTATCATGTCCTCCCTATCTCTCCTGTCCTCCAGTGTCGTCAGGTCGATTTCCCTTAACCTCTCCTCGTAGGACATACCCCTTAGCTCCGGGACTAGTCTTGTTGCAAACCTTTGCACTTTCTCTAGCTTCTTCACGTGCTTGGCTAGATGTGGGTTCCAAACTGGTGCTGCATACTCCAGTATGGGCCTAACGTACACAGTGTACAGGGTCCTGAACGATTCTTTATTAAGATGTCGGAATGCTGTTCTTAGGTTTGCTAGGCGCCCGTATGCTGCAGCAGTTATTTGGTTGATGTGCGCCTCAGGAGATGTGCCTGGTGTTATACTCACCCCAAGATCTTTTTCCTTGATTGAGGTTTGTAGTCTCTGGCCCCCTAGACTGTACTCCGTCTGCGGTCTTCTTTGCCCTTCCCCAATCTTCATGACTTTGCACTTGGTTGGGTTGAACTCCAGGAGCCAATTGCTGGACCAGGCTTGCAGCCTGTCCAGATCCCTTTGTAGTTCTGCCTGGTCCTCTTCCGATTGAATTCTTCTCATCAACTTCACATCATCCTTCCGTCATGTCGTTCACAAACACCAGAAACAGCACCGGTCCTAGGACTGACCCCTGTGGAACCCCACTCGTCACCGGTGCCCACTCTGACACCTCGCCACGGACCATGACTCGCTGCTGTCTTCCTGACAGGTATTCCCTGATCCATTGTAGTGCCTTCCCTGTTATCCCTGCCTGGTCCTCCAGCTTCTGCACTAATCTCTTGTGTGGGACTGTGTCAAACGCCTTCTTACAGTCCAAGAATATGCAATCTACCCACCCCTCTCTCTCTTGTCTTACTGCTGTCACCCTGTCATAGAACTCCAGTAGGTTTGTGACACAGGATTTCCCGTCCCTGAAACCGTGTTGGCCGTCGTTGATAAGCTCATTCCTTTCTAGGTGCTCAACCACTCTTCTCCTGATAATCTTCTCCATGACCTTGCATACTATACATGTCAGTGACACTGGTCTGTAGTTTAATGCTACGTTTCTGTCTCCTTTTTTAAAAATTGGAACTACATTTGCTGTCTTCCATACCTCTGGTAGTTGCCCTGTTTCGATAGACGTGTTGAAGATTGTTGTTAGGGGTACACATAGCTCCTCTGCTCCCTCTCTCAGTACCCATGGAGAAATGTTGTCCGGCCCCATCGCCTTTGAGGTATCTAGCTCGCTTAGTAGCCTCTTCACTTCCTCCTCAGTTGTGTGTATCGTGTCCAGCACCTGATGGTGTACCCTACCTCTCCTCCTTTCAGGAGGCCCTTCTATTTCCTCTGTGAACACCTCTTTGAATCTCATGTTGAGCTCCTCACACACTTCGTGGTCATTTCTTGTGACCTCCCCTCCTTCCTTCCTCAGCCTGATCACCTGGTCCTTGACTGTTGTTCTCCTCCTGATGTGGCTGTACAACAGCTTTGGGTCAGATTTTGCTTTCGCTGCTATGTCATTTTCGTATTGTGTTTGGGCTTTCCTTCTTACCTGTGCATATTCATTTCTGGCTCTACGACTGCTCTCCTTATTCTCCTGGGTCCTTTGCCTTCTATACTTCTTCCATTCCCTGGCACACTTGGTTTTGGCTTCCCTGCACCTTTGGGTGAACCATGGGCTCATCCTGGCTTTTTCGCTTTTCCTGTTACCCTTGGGTATAAACCTCCCCTCAGCTTCCGTGCAAATTGTTGTCATATATTCCATCATCTCGTTTACCGACTTCCCTGCCAGCTCTCTGTCCCACTGAACTCCGTGCAGGAAGTTCTTCATGCCCACGTAGTCACCTTTCTTGTAGTTTGGCTTCATTTGTGCAGCCCTTCCTGCTTCCCCTCCACTTGTAACTCTACTATGTAGTCGAAGCTTAGAACCATATGATCACTGGCCCCAAGGTGGCTTTCATGTGTGATGTCCTCAATGTCTGCGCTACTCAGGGTGAATACTAGGTCCAGTCTCGCTGGTTCATCCTCCCCTCTCTCTCTGGTATTGTCCCTTACATGTTGGTACATGAGAGATTTTCCAGTACCACCTCCATCATTTTAGCCCTCCATGTTTCTTGGCCCCCATGTGGTTCTAAGTTCTCCCAATCGATTTCCTTATGGTTGAAGTCACCCATGATCAGTAGCTTCGCCCTGCTCGCATGAGCCCTTCTGGCCAATTCGGCCAGTGTGTCAACCATTGCTCTATTACTCTCATCATACTCTTGCCTTGGTCTCCTGCTGTTCTGTGGTGGGTTATACATCACTGCAATTATCACCTTTGGACCTCCGGACTGAAGTGTTCCTATTATACAATCTCCTGCTTCTCCTCTGTCCCATCTCCCCAGCTTATCAAAATCCCATCTGTTTTTGATCAGCAGTGCCACTCCTCCACCCTTTCTGTTCCCTCTGTCTTTCCTCAGGATCTGGTATCCCGTTGGAAAGATGGCATTTGTAATCATCCCTGTGAGCTTTGTTTCAGTGAGGGCTATGATGTCCGGTGATGCCTCTTTGATTCTTTCATGCCACTCCTCCCACTTATTCGTTATTCCATCTGCGTTCGTGTACCATACATTCAGTTTCCTCTCCAACACTGTGTTTCGGGGGGTCTGTGGGGGTGGGGGCCTGGCGGTGTGCTGGGGATTCTACTGCATAGTGAGGGTGGGGGATGTAAGTGTGGATTGTGGTCTGTGTTGGGATAGCGTGTTTGGTTTTGGGGTTCTGGGGATGGGTTTGTGTGTGCTCGCTCCTGTTGCTCTTCCCTGTTCTGGTTGGTTTCTGCTAATTCTGTCTGTCTCTCTCTTCCCAGCTCCTTTCGCTTTTGCCTCCACTCCCTCAGCTGCTGTCTTTCTGTTTTTGTTCTGTCCCGGTCTAGGAACACCCTTCTGTATGCTGACGATTCCTTCAGCCGTGGTTTCTCTTGCAGGACCCTGTTTCGCAGTGTTTCTGTCTTAAAGATCAGCTTGACTGGCCATTTTCTCCCCTTCACGTACCCCCCTATTCTCTGAAAATTTACTATCTCAGACATGTCCTCTTCGCCTATTTCTCTAATGACATTCTCAATCTCCTGTCTTTCCTCCTGCCGTCTTTCATTGTGTGTCCTTAATTCGCTCTCCTGGAGCCCGTGAATAAACACTGACTTCTCCCTCTCCTCCTCCCATTTCCTTTCCCTCCATCTCTCCCCAATGTTTTCCTGTAGCTCTTGACATCCTGGTCGTGCCTCTCTTACTACCACCCCTGCTCCCGGCTGCTCTCCCCCTTCATTCCTTGGCCCATCTTGGACTGATAGGGTCTTAGCGTAGTTCATGTCTCCTTCCTTCCCATTGGGTTCCTTGTTCGATGAGGATGTGCCAGCTTCAGATGCGATGTCCTCTCTGGTCCATACCCCTGTAGCTTGCTTCAGTCTATTTACCTCACATTCTAGGGCACTTATCCTGGCTACTGCAGCTTCGACTTGTGACTCCCATTTCTTCTTCTCCTCCTCCAACCTCCCTTCCAATTTTGCCCAAAGCTCTGCCTCTAACCTTTTTTTCATTTTTGCAGAGACCTCACCTAGTTTACTCTCCCACTCTTGTTCCATCCTTTTGCATTGCTCCTCCATTCATTCCTCCCTACAAAAGCCATTCTCCTCTGTTCCCCTGGGCCTTCGAGTTCCCCTCTGAGACACCATCGTTAGCTGTAGTTGTGTGTGTGTTTGGGGAAGTGTAGGGTTTAAGCTGTATCTGTGTGTGCGTTTGGGGAAGTGTAGGGCTAAAGGGGGAGAGGTTTAAGAGGAGAGTGATGGAAGGGTGGAGAAAGGGCGAAGGGGGCTGTAGGTATAAGGGGTGGAAGGGAAGGAGGAAAGAAAAGAGGGAATAGAGGGGAGGGAGGGAGAGGAGAGAAAAGGGAGAGGAGGAGCAAAGAGAGAAGGAGAGGGGAGAGATGGAGAGAGATTATGGCAGTGTGGGAGTGGGTGGGTTGTAAGGGGAGAGGGAGGGGGCCAGGGAGAGTGATGGGAGGGTGGAGAAAGAGTGGGAAGGGGGCTAAGGGGAGAAGGGGTGAAGGGGAGGAAGGAAAAAGAGTGGGAAATGGAGGGACAGGGAGAGGAAGAGAAAAGGTAGAGGGGAAAAAGCCAGAGAGGAGAGGGGGAGGGATTTGGAGAGAGAGAGAGGGAGGGAGTTAGGGGAGGGAGGGAGTTAGGGAGGGAGGGAGTTAGGGAGAGAGAGAGAGTTATGGGTAGAGGGGAGGGAAAGTGTGGGGAAGGTGTGGGTGGGTGGGGTTAGTTGTAAGGGAAGGAAAGTGTGGGGAAGGTGTGGGTGGGTGGGGTTAGTTGTAAGGGAAGGGGGAGGGAGGGGGAAGGGAGAGTGATGGAGGGGTGGAGAGTGGGAAGGGGTGGAAGGGAGGAAGGAAAATATATAAGAGGGTAGAGGGAAGATTTATTATTATTATTATTATAATCAAATAGAAGTGCTAAACCAGGTAGGGGGAAGAGAAATGAGATAGGAGAGGGTGTAGGGTGGGTGTGGTGTGTGTGGGATTGGAGATGCCAGTGAGGGAGGATGGGGGAGGGGAGAGGGAGGGAAAAGGGGAAGGGAAAGGGAGGGTAAAAGGAGAGGGAGAGGGTAGAGGAAGAGAGATGACAAGATAAGAGATGGTATAGGGTGGGTGTTGGTGGGTGTGGGATTGGAGATGCCAGTGGGGGAGAAAGGAGGGGTAGAGGAAGGGGGTGGGTGAGTTCTAACGGTCAACTGCTTGTGTTTATAACCTGTGTCCTGAGTGTGTGTGTGTGTGTGTGTGTACTCACCTAATTGTACTCACCTAATTGTTGTTGCAGGGGTCGATACTCAGCTCCTGGCCCCCGTCTCTTCACTGATCGCTACTGGGTCCCTTCTCTCCCTCCTCCGTGAGCTTTATCATACCTCGTCTTAAAGCTATGTATGGTTCCTGCCTCCACTACATCACTTTCTAGACTATTCCACTTCCTGACTACTCTATGGCTGAAGAAATACTTCCTAACATCCCTTTGACTCATCTGAGTCTTCAACTTCCAATTGTGACCCCTTGTTTCTGAGTTCCCTCTCTGGAACATCCTGTCTCTACCCACCTTGTCTATTCCCCGCAGTATGTTGTATGTCGTTATCATGTTTTCCCTAACCCTCCTGTCCTCCAGTGTTGTCAGGCCGATTTCCCTTAACTTTTCTTCGTAAGACATTCCCCTTAGCTCTGGAACTAGCCTTGTGGCAAACCTTTGTACTTTCTCTAATTTCTTGACGTGCTTGACCAGGTACGGGTTCCAAACTGGCGCTGCATACTCTAGTATGGGCCTGACGTACAGGGTGTACAGTGTCTTGAACGATTCCTTACTAAGGTATCGGAACGTTATTCTCAGGTTTGCAAGTCGCCCTTATGCTGCAGCAGTTATCTGATTGATGTGTGCTTCCGGAGACGTGCTTTGTGTTATACTCACCCCAAGATCTTTCATTTGAGCGAGGTTTGCAGTCTTTAGCCCCCTAGCCTATACTCTGTCTGCGGTCTTCTTTGCCCTTCACCGATCTTCATGACTTTGCATTTGGCGGGGTTAAATTCGAGAAGCCAGTTGCTAGACCAGGTGTCCAGCCTGTCCAGGTCTCTTTGAAGTCCTGCCTGATCGTCATCTGATTTAATTCTCCTTATTAATTTCACATCATCTGCAAACAGAGACACTTCTGAGTCTATCCCGTCCGTCATGTCATTCACATATACCAAGAATAGCACTGGTCCTAGGACTGACCCCTGTGGGACCCCGCTCGTCACAGGCGCCCACTGTGATACCTCATCACGTACCATGACCCGTTGTTGCCTCCCTTGTACGGTTCGTACTTCTAACGGCTGCGCCATAGCTGTTCACGTGATTACCATGTGACTTGTGTTAGCCAATGATAGGCCTGCCTTTTGAATGCCCCAGTGCCGGGCGGCCCTAGTAGTCAGTACCATCCGAGTAGGCCTAGCAGGCGGACACAGGCATAGGCTCTCAGCTCCCATATATCCAACGCCTCATTAAACGCTACCAAAACCAAGCTCATCGTCTGGTATATTACCAAATATATGAAAAGAACCCCACAACACACCCTGTCAGGTATTCTCTGATCCATTGCAGTGCCCTTTCTGTTATACACGCCTGATCCTCTAACTTCTGCACTAATCTCTTATGAGGAACTGTGTCGAAGGCCTTCCTGCAGTCTAAGAAAATGCAATCAACCCCTCCCTTCCTCTCGTGTCTTACTTCTGTTACTTTGTCATAGAACTCCAGAAGGTTTGTGACACAGGATTTGCCTTCCGTGAATCCGTGCTGGTTATCGTTTATAATCTTGTTCCGTTCCAGGTGCTCCACCACTCTCCTCCTGATAATCTTCTCCATGATTTTGCACACTATACACGTAAGTGACACTGGTCTATAGTTTAGTGCCTCGTTTCTGCCTCCTTTCTTAAAAATGGGAACTACATTTGCCTTCCATACCTCAAGTAGCTGCCCAGTTTGAAGGGATGTGTTGAATATTATGATTAGTGGCACACACAACATCTCTGCTCCCTCTCTAAGGACCCACGGGGAGATGTTGTCCGGTCCCATCGCCTTTGAGGTATCAAGGTCACTGAGCAACTTCTTCACCTCCTCCTCAGTTGTGTACTCACCTATTTGTACTCACCTATTTGTGGTTGCAGGGGTCGAGTCATAGCTCCTGGCCCCGCCTCTTCACTGATTGCTACTAGGTCCTCTCTCTCCTGCTCCATGAGCTTTATCAAACCTAGTCTTAAAACTATGTATGGTTCCTGCCTCCACTATGTCGCTTTCCAAGCTATTCCACTTCCTGACAACTCTATGACTGAAGAAATACTTCCTAACATCCCTTTGACTCATAGGAGTCTTCAACTTCCAATTGTGACCCCTTGTTTCTGTGTCCCTCTCTGGAACATCTTGTCTCTGTCCACCTTATCTATTCCTCGCAGTATTTTATATGTCGTTATCATGTCTCCCCTAACCCTCCTGTCCTCTAGTGTCGTCAGGCCGATTTCCCTTAACCTTTCTTCGTAGGACAATCCCCTTAGCTCTGGGACTAGTCTTGTTGCAAACCTTTGCACTTTCTCTAATTTCTTGACGTGCTTGACCAGGTGTGGGTTCCAAACTGGTGCTGCATACTCCAGTATGGGCCTGACGTATATGGTATACAGAGTCTTGAATGATTCCTTGGTGAGGCATTGGTTTCCTTCAAAATCTTAAGAAAAGAATCTTCTAATCGGCTTCAAACTCTGAACACTCACGTACCTAGAAGGTCCGGATTACTATTGAAATGCAGGTGCTTATCTGCTAATTTTATTTAAAAAAAATTGTGGATTTTTTCTATGCTATAACTTTGAGAATGCCTCTCCCGAAGTGTGAACGTGGTAGGCAGTTATAAGGTTCGTCAGGAAACAGAACAATTGGTTCCTGACGCGGGTCTTAGTCATATGATGACCCACAGCTGGAGCTTTTGGTCATCTGACCGAGGCCTTCTTCTGGCTTACCGGTCCACCCCTTTAAAAATGATTATTATAGCTTTAACATGTAAACACTGATGAATTATGTCTAGTCACATCAGTTTATAATATGACTCGTGAAATCTTAATAACAAGATTGCAACGACTCACAGCAGGGTTAAAGTAGGTTGTAATACCTACAGTTGCTTCTCGTTCCTTTTTATCAACCACTTCTGGTCTCATTCTCATGCCATTGCAGTTTACACTCATAGTTCTAAATCTTCTGACGGTGGCGGGTTTGCAGCAGTATTCTCGTGGTCATTTATTGGACTCAGCTAGCATTTTCACAGCTGAACTGTATGCAATTCTCATAGCAATTATACGTATTGCGTCCAGGCCTACCTCAACATTTGTGGTAGTCTCAGACTCCTTCATTTCTTTGCAGGCTATCAAAAATTTAATTAGTCTCATCACCTAGTTCTTCATATGCAACTTTGGTTGTCCACATTTTTAGCAAAAACAAAGAAATCGTTTTCTGTTGGGTTCTTGGTCATGTTGATGTTGAGGGCAACGAGTAGGCTGACTTAGCTGCCCTGTCAGCGGTACATGACCTTCGAGTTTCATATAGAGGCATTCCATTCTCAGACGAGCGAAGAATCACAAAGTTGCTGAAAGGCGCCAGTATATCTGAAATACGGAAGGAGGCACTACCTGGAGTCTACCTGAGAGAATTCCAGGGGTCAACGCCCGCGGCCCGATCTGTGACCAGGCCAGAGAAATAGAAAATATAGAACTTAAGCTTAGGAAATCATACAGGAGCCTAGAAACACAAGAAGAACTTTATTAAAGCCATAAATGAAATTGAAAAAATATTATTTTTTTTTATGCCAAATCTAGGGCAAAATTACATCCAGTATTGGGCCCCGCTAAACAGATGAGACTTACACAGATTACAGCAAAAATGAGTGAGATACTGAAGCCCCAGTATGACTCAGCATTTAGTGAGCCGTTAATTAGACTAAAGGTCAACAATCTAAATGTTTTTTTATGACCCAACTCAATATTTTGTCAATTCAAGAATTTCCATATAATCCTAACACCACAGGACTGAAAAAAAAAAAAAATAATGCCCATGCACTTGCCCAGGCCCAGACTCGTGGAATCCGTGTTCATAAAAACTGCAAAAAACCCCCTTTCACTTGCATTAATTAACTATTCTATGGAGAAGGAGCATGGACACAGAGGTCATCCCACAGACACTAAAAACAAGACATAGCCCCACTCCACAATGGTAGTAAAGCAATTGCAAGAATTACAGACTGATTGCACTAATATCCCACATCATAAAAATCTTTGAAAGAGTTCAAGAAGCAAGATCACCAACCATCTGGATATCCATCAGTTGCACAACCAGGGCAGCATGGGTTTAGAGAAGGTCGCCCTGCCTTCACAGCTATTGCATCACTATGACATGGTCTTGATGCATTGGAAAAAAATAAAATGCAGATATATTATAAAAGACTTTGTTAAAGACTTCGACAAGTGCGATCATGGAGAATAGCACACATTATTATTATTATTATTATTATAATCAAATAGAAGCGCTAAACCCAGGGTTATACAGCAGTAATAGCACACAAAATGCGTGATAAAGTAATAACAGGAAAAGGATACATGGATCTAGAACTTCCTTACAAAAGAACACAAAGAATAATAGTAAACAGAGTAAAGTCAGAGGAGACTACCGTGAAAGCTCTGTCCGAAGTTACAGCAATTCGCTCCCATCCTTTTCCTCGTCTTCAATCTTACAAGACAGAGATGCAAGTCAAGTACCGTGTCCTCCTTTGCTGACGATCCCAAAATTTGCATGCCAGTGTCATTTATCAGGATACTCAAAGTCTTTAAATGGGTTTAGAAAACAATATGAAGTTCAATGAAGACAAATTTCAATTACTCCACTATGGAAAACTCGAGGAAATAAAAACTGTATCGGAGTATAAAACAAATTCAAATCCACAATAGAGCAAAAATTAATGTGAAATTGCTGACCTTGAAAATGTGCAGAGAACCCTTTTCACCGCACGCATAAGTGCGATAAACCACCTCAACTCTGGGAAGCTAGTTCTAAACCTGTACTTCTAGAATGCAGGCGGAGAGATACATTATTATATCACATGGAAAATTCTGAGGGCTTAGTACCAAACTTGCACACAAAAATCACTCCCCTAAAACAAAGACTCGGCAGGCGTGTAACATCACCCCAATGAAGAGCAGGGTGCCACTACACGTTGAGGGACAACAAAAAAGTGTCAAGGGCCCAAGATTGTTCAACTGCCTCCCAGCATACATCAGGGGATTACCAACAAACCTCTGGCTGTCTTCAAGCAGGCACTGGACAGGCACCTCTTCGGTACTGATCAGCCGGGCTGTGGTTCGACGTTGGACTGCGTGGCCAGCAGTAACAGCCTGGTTGATCAGGCTCTGGTCCAACATGAGGCCTGGTCACAGACCGGGCCACGGGGGCATTGACCCCTGGAATTCTCTCCAGGTAGACTCCCGGTAGACAGTGGGTTTTTCAATCAAAAAAAAACTACCTGGGTGAAAGTTACAAGTATTTATAGGATGGAGTCAGGTGGAGAATGATGACTCCATCCTATAAATACTCAAAACCTTTCACCCAGGTAGATCTGTTGTTCTGATAAAGCCCAGGGGAAACGTTGTCAATAAAATATCAAATTATACTGGTCATGGCTGAGGAGGGGTATCCCGATAAACGAAGGCCCGTAAAAAATATAAAATACCAGGGCTGAAAAGGGGGGGGCCACCCCCTTAGGAAAATCAAAACCCAAAATTTTAGCTACTTTAAATTTCAAATTACTTTGGTTTTAAAAAGGGGAAATCTCCTTTTTTTAGTAGTATGTCATCCATTCTATCAAAAGTTCCCCAAAAAACACCAATAAACTATAAAAAATCCTGAAAACATCCAAAGTCGCTATTCCCAAAAACAAAATTTGCACTGGGGGGCAAGATTTTTTTATATATAGTGAACACTCATTGCACAGACCCATTCTTGTCTGGAAAAATTTTCCAATCACAGCATATTTGGGGGGCGGTTAAAAAAAAAACCCCAAATGATGCGGGGGTCAAAACATTCACGTAAATCAGTGAAAGAGTTAAATTGGGGAAATATTCAAGAGGTTTCCCCAAGTTTTCCAAAAGGATACCCCCAAAATTTTAAAACTGAAAAGAGCAGATTGTGACCGAAATTCAGTAGTATTACTATTATTATGTTCATC
>WNWK01020123.1:0-36428 GCA_009830355.1 Cherax destructor | reverse complement strand
AAACTAAATACGCATTCTGTAAATTACTTTTTAAAAATGCTAAATGTTATTTTCCTTAAGATAATTTCAATTTTTACTATTAACTACCATCCTACTAAATACTTGTTACAATGTAGTACAGTGGACCCCCGGCTAATGAACACCCGGGAAATCGTACAATTATGTAAGTATAATATTGTAAGTGGTTTTGGAAGTGTATTTTTGGGGGTCTAAAATAGACTAACCTACGTGACATTATTTCTTAAGGAAGTAAATTCGTTCGGTAATGGCACTTGAGCAGACTTCTGGAATGAATTTTGTTCGTTAGCCGGGGGTCCACTGTATCACCATAATATAATTTGAACAAAGTAATATTATCATATTGTAATCTGAACAATATTTAAACAAGTCAAACTCAATCAATTTCTCCAACATTATGTATATAGTCTATAAGCCATTAGATTAAGCTGCCCTCAATGCCATGGCATGTCAGTGGCTCTCCTTGCACTTCTATGTAAAATTGCGAAGAAATAAAATTTGTATTGTATTTTTAAGTATGTATACATAGGTAGTTTACAGTGATTTGTAGTGCAAAGAGAGACACTATCATGCCTTGGCATTACGGGCAGTCTAAACTTAACAGATTACTGATTACTTAACACTGGACATACAAAACATAGTTTGATCAGGTTGCACTAATTATACAATAGGTTATACGTCTATCAAATATATGTTATTCAACATTTGCATTAGGTTAAAATATGAGAATTTTTTTGTACTCTGAGCATTTACTTTTGGGGTTCTGAGGCTAGGGGAGTAACACAATGAGCAATTATAATTTGAGGCGGTGGAGAGTGATTTGGTAGCTTTGTTGGTAAGGTTAAGTACTGAGTATGTAGTTTTAGGTGAGAAGGTAGTTTTTAAGAAGAGTCTTGAATTGATGTACAGACAGGGTTCCTTTGGTATTCACTGGTAATGAATTCCAAATTTTTGGGCCCTTTATGCGCATAGAGCTTTTACATAGTGTGAGATGGACACGGGGAACATCAAAGAGTAATCTATGTCTTGTGTTATGGTCGTGTGTCCTGTTAAGGTTGGTAAGGATAAGTTTGAGTGGAGGGTTTATATCTGAGTGTAGTGTTCTATGTATGTAGTAGGCACAATAATAAGTATGGATGTTCTCTATGATGAGTAAGTTTAGACTTTTGAATATTGGTGGAGTATGCTGGCTGGAGTGGGAATTTGTTATCATTCTGACTGCAGCCTTTTGCTGGGTTATTAGTGGTCTGAGATGGTTTATTATTGTTGAACCCCATGCACAAATTCCATAGGTGAGATAAGGGTAAATGAGTGAATGATACAGGGCAAGGAGAGCTGGTTGTGGAACATAGTACTGTATCTTTGATAGTATGCCTACAGTCTTAGAGATTTTCTTGGAGATTTGTTGTATATGTGTCTGAAATTTGAGGCTACTGTCAAGGTGGATCCCAAAGAATTTTTCCTTTGTGAGTCTTGTGACAGGTGATCCATTTATCATTATGTTAAGTGGAACATTTGTAGCTCTTTTTCCAAACTGAATGAAATAGGTTTTGTCAATATTGAGAGTAAGCTTGTTAGTCCTCATCCAGGTAGATATTTTCTGTAATTCAGCATTTACAGTGTTAGCTAGTATGAATGGGCTTGGGTGAGAGAAGATGTATGCAGTGTCATCTGCAAATAATATGGGTTTGAGTAGTTGAGATGCATTTGGTAGGTCATTGATGTAAATGAGAAAGAGAAGTGGGCCAAGGACACTTCCCTGCGGGACACCGACTGTAATTGGTTGTGTGGAAGAGTTAGCTCCATTTGTGTACACATATTGGCTTCTGTTGCTAAGGAATGACTTTAGGTAGTTGAGGGAGTGCCCTCTTATACCATAGAGTGTTAATTTTATGTGCAACAAATCATTGTCAACTGCATCAAAATTTTACGTAAATCAATCAAGATTCTAAGTGGGACTTCTTTTTTTCTTGAGAGCGATGTATATTAGTTCTAGCATGTGTATAATAGCATCATTCGTGTTTTTATTGGGACTGAATCAAAACTGACAGGGGTTGAGTACAGTAGATCGTCATTTAGCACAAGATTATGTTGCATGTTATGGGTATTGCACGATTGAAGAATTGCGGCACATTATTATCTAACACGATGTAAAAATTATATTACACAGTTCGCAGGAGGGGAAAAAAATTTGAACGCACGGTAGCCCGCGGTGGGTTAAACCATTGAGTCAGTGGGGGTCTTACTGAGGGTGGCTATGAGCCACACCAAGTGTTTAATGCTGACGAGAGAAGTGTTTTCTGGAAGAAAATGCCAACAAGAGAAAAGTGCACCAGGCTTCAAGACAGTAAAGGATCACTTCACCTTGCTCCTTTTCGGTAATGCATCAGGTGATTTCAAGTGTAAGCCCAATCCTCGTGCTTAGAGGAAAAGGGAATTTGTTTTTCCTTCCCACAAACTGTAAAGTTTATTCAGATACAAGGGGGCCAGGAGCTGAGTCTCGACCCCTGCAACCACAATTAGGTGAGTACAGTTACATTGATTATCATACATAGCAGCATATGTGTAGAGAACCTAGGATAACCCAAAAAAGTCAGACAGAATGGAAATAAGTCACTCTGACTTTTTTGGGTTATCCTAGGTTCTCTACACATATGCTGCTATGTATGATAATCTTTGTAACTGTATCTGTGTATACCCGAATAAACTTACTTACAGTCTGCGGGAAGAAAAAACAAATAACCATTCCCACAAGGAGCCGCCTTGTTGTTCAGCGGGGGACACCACCGGCCTTCCCCAGCCACCCCGGACCCCACCATCCCAGCATTCGTATGTATTTCATACGCGTCAAAAAAAAAATCCTCTGCTACAACCCATCTGTGTTTGTGAAGAATGAGAGAGAGTGAATTGTGTTTTGATCTTTAAATTACTATATCTTGTATCTGCCAAGCAATCATGACACCCAGTAGGCATACCAGTGTTGCTCAAAGTGGCAAGAAAAGGTATAAGCATTTAAGTCTTAGAATTAACGAAGAAAACAAAGATATTAGACAAGACATAACATGTGGCTGTAATGAAGTGTTACTTTGTACACATAAAAAGAGATAAACATAAGTTTGTGTGACTGACTGACTGACTAACTTGACTGACTTACTTACTGACTGACTTACTCACTGACTGACTTACTGAATGACTTGACTGACTTACTGAATGACTTGACTTACTTGCCTGACTTACTGAATGACTTGACTGACTTACTGAATGACTTGACTGACTTACTGAATGACTTGACTGACTTACTGAATGACTTGACTGACTTACTGAATGACTCAAAGTTAGACACTCGGTACAACCATCGTCTTCAGTTCCAGAACCTCTACTATCCACCTCAGCCCAGTAGGGCCAGAGCATAACTCTCCAC
Source organism: Cherax destructor (assembly GCA_009830355.1). Classification (NCBI taxonomy): domain Eukaryota; kingdom Metazoa; phylum Arthropoda; class Malacostraca; order Decapoda; family Parastacidae; genus Cherax; species Cherax destructor. The sequence goes on along the minus strand of WNWK01020123.1, from coordinate 32,989 downwards.
TCTCTTTTAAGTGTTGCAATAATTGGTGACTACTTGAGAAGCTTTCTTGTACATAAAAGGTGGTAAGGTATTTTAAATCTCCTGCCTTGTTTTTTAGTGTGTTGATGATGAGCGAGACTTCTGTTGGGTTGGTCGGAGCTAGGAATAGTGTATTCGGGTAGGTGCCAGTAAGGTAGTCTTTTGGTGGGGTGTCTGAAGTTGGGATTTTGCTCGCTAGGTTTTTTCCTACGGTGGAGAAGAAAACATTGAGTCTGTTTGCTGTTTTAGTCGGTGGGAGTAGGGGCTCATCTGGTTTTGTTAGTTTGATTGTTCTGTTTTTGGATATCGTTTTGGTTCCTAGAATTTCAGATAACGTTTTCCAGGTCTTATTTATATCACCTCTTAAGTTATGTAATCTGTTCTCATAATACAATTTTTTTGACCTTATCAGGCTGGTTAGGATTGATGAGTAACGTTTAGTTTGGTCTCTGGTTATTTGCCCCATTCTGTACTGTTTTTCATATAGGTGCTTTATATTAATGGATTTGAGGATACTGGGTGTTAGCCAGGGACAGTTCAGTCTCTTAGCTGTGATCTGTTTAGTTTTTTTAGGGCAATGCCTGTTATAGAGGTACAGTGGACCCCCGGTGTTCGTTATGCTCCAAACTCGAACAATTATGTAAGTGTATTTTTGTAAGTGCTTTTGTAAGTGTATTTTTGGGGGTCTAAAAAGACTAGTCTAATTTACATTATTCCTTATGGGAATAAATTTGTTTGGTAATGGCACTTGAACAGCATTCTGGAATGAATAAATCATGAAAACCGAGGGTCCACTGTATTGGGTCTTTTTTAGAAAATTATTAATACATTCATCAGTATCTGTATAGATTTCCACCTCCACCCTCCACCACCGTCAGTGTACGTACACTTTATAAAACCACTTTATTTCTTTACATTCTCTATTATGTTTTTATACAATATTTCTTATTTATGAAACTTATTTAGGAAACTAGTGCAGTTAGCCTCACAAACACTCCATATTCTCTTATAATAAGAGCATGGGAAGATAGTCAGAGTGGGAGAGGGAATGGACGCTGCCGCCACCACTCGCCATATTATGGCCTATTTTATTCATTCTAGAGTATATATCATGTTTCTATGTTAATTATATTGTTTATTATATCATATTAGATGAATTGTGATAAATAAATAAGCCATAGAGTTGATATTAGCATCATATTGAAGTACAGTGGACCCCCAGTGTTCGTGATTTATTCGTTCCAGAATGCTGTTCAAGTGCCGTTACCAAACGAATTTGTTCCCATAAGGAATAATGTAAATTAGACTAGTCCTTTTAGACCTCCAAATATACACTTACAAAAGCACTTACAAAAATACACTTACATAATTGTTCGAGTTTGGAGCATCACGAACACCGGGGGTCCACTGTATTTTTGTCCTGCCTCACGAAAGCAGGAATTCCGCTGGAACGGATTAATGGCATTTCAATTAATTTAAATGAGGAAAACTGATTTGATATATGAGCAAATTGAGTTACGAGCTGGGTCACGGAACGAATTAAAACTCGCAAGTCGAGGTTCCACTATATATTCTTGTTATTTTACCAAATGCATTCCATCTTTGTATAAACACTTTATGCATGTACAGAGAACTCATATTTGTTTGGTAAAGACTGGTCAAGAACTGTGTTAATGTCAGTGGTTGTGGTTGATAGGTGGGGAAGAACTGGTGGGAGAGTTGTCTGGGGTCCTGGAGGGTGTACTTATACAGTGGACCCTCGGTTAACGAAATTAATCCGGTCCAGGAGCTATTACTTAATCTGAATCTTTCGTAATCTGAAACCTTATTTCCCATAAGAAATAATGTAAATACAATTAATTCGTTCCACAAAAAAATAATCACTCAAAAGAAAAAAAAAATAACATTTACTTACCTTTATTGAAGAGACTTGCAGGCATCTGGAAGATATAGATGATGACTGGAGCAGGGTGTTAGTGGTTGGAAGGGGAATCCCCCTCCAAAAGGACTTCAGGTAACAAGTCCCTCTCTGGGGTTACTTCCCTTCTTGGTCTTTTAATGCCACTAGGACCAGCTTGAGAGTCACTAGACCCCTGCCTGGTAAAGTAACTGTCCACAGTCCTCTGTTTCTGGCGACTCTTCAACACTTTTCTGAAGTACAACATGGCTCTGTCTACCTGGAGTCTACCTGGAGAGAATTCCAGGGGTCAACGCCCCGCGCGCCGGTCCGTGACCAGGCCTCTTGTTGACCAGAGCCTGATCAACCAGGCTGTTACTGCTGGCCGCACGCAGTCCAACGTACAACCACAGCCCGGCTGATCAGGTACCGACTTGAGGTGCCTGTCCAGTGCCTGCTTGAAGACAGCCAGGGGCTTGTTGGTAATCCCCTGATGTATGCTGGGAGGCAGTTGAACAATCTTGGGCCCCTCACACTTATTGTGTTGTCCCTCAACGTGCTAGTGGCACCCTGCTCTTCATTGGGGGAATGTTACATCGCCTGCCGAGTCTTTTGCTTTCGTAGGGAGTGATTTTTGTGCAAGTTTGGTACTAAGCCCTCAAGAATTTTCCATGTGTATATAATAATGTATCTCTCCCGCCTGCGTTCTAGAGAGTACAGGTTTAGGAACTTCAAGCGTTCCCAGTAGTTGAGGTGGTTTATCGCACTTATGCGTGCCGTGAAGGTTCTCTGCACATTTTCAAGGTCAGCAATTTCACCCGCCTTGAAAGGTGCAGTTAGTGTGCACAATATTCCAGCCTAGATAGAACAAGCGATCTGTAAAGTGTCAACATGGGCTTGGCATCCCTGGTTTTGAAGGTTCTCATTATCCATCCTGTCATTTTTCGAGCAGATGCAATTGCTACATTGTTATGGTCCTTGAAGGTGAGATCCTCTGACATGAACACTCCCAGGTCTTTGACATTAGTTTTTCGCTCTATTGTGTGGTTGGAATTAGTTTTGTACTCCGATGAGATTTTAATTTCTTCACGTTTTCCGTATCTGAGTAATTGAAATTTCTCATCATTGAACTTCATATTGTTTTCTGCAGCCCATTTAAAGATTTGGTTTATGTCTGCTTGGAGTCTTGCAGTGTCTTCAAGTGGTTGCACAGAAGGCTCATTTCAGCTTGCTCAGGGTGGTATCTTTCAACAAATGTCTGCAACTCATTCCACTTTGTACACATCTCCTTAAGCACTAAAGAAGGCACCTCCTTATCTCTCTCTCACTCCTCCTGTGAAGCAATAACCTCAGCTGTGGTCTGTTGCTGTTCCAGATGAAGCTCTTGCAGCTCTTCAGTTGTTAGCTCTACCCTGTGCTCCTCCACCAACTCTTCCACATCCTCACCACTCACCTCCAACCCCAGGCTGTTCCCCAATTCCACAATATCTTCCACAACATGTTCCACAACAGGCACAGGGTCGTCAGGGTCAGGGTCAGGGTCAGCCTCAAATCCTTCAAAATCCCTCTTTTCAACACAATCCGGCCACAGTGGTCTCCAAGCAGAGTTCAGAGTCCTGGAAGTCACTTCCTCCCAAACCTTACCTATAAGGCCTATGCAATGCATGATATTGAGGTGTTCTTTCCAGAACTCTCTTAGGGTCAATTCAGAGTCATTGGTCATATTAAAGCACCTCTGAAACAGTGCTTTGGTGTACAGTTTCTTGAAGTTGGAAATGACCTGCTGGTCCATGGGCTGGATGAGAGGAGTGGTGTTAGGAGGCAAGAACTTCACTCTGATGAAATTTAAGTTGTCAGGCAACAACTCTTGCAAGTTGTGAGGATGAGCAGGAGCATTGTCCAGTACCAGGAGGCACTTGAGTGGCAATTTCTTTTCCAGGAGGTATTTCTTCACACTAGGGCCAAACACTCCAGTCAACCATTCCTTGAAAATCTGCGTAGTGACCCATGCCTTGGTGTTAGCTTTCCAATGCACACACAATTTATTCTTGTCAACACATTTGTTTCCTGAAGGGTCTGGGATTTTCTGCGTGATGCACCAGTAAAGGCTTCACTTTAAAATCACCACTGGCATTGGCACACATCATAAGAGTTAGCCTGTCTTTCATAGGCTTGTGTCCTGGCTGTGCCTTTTCCTCCTGAGTAATGTAGGTCCTGTTGGGCATTTTCTTCCAAAACAGGCCTGTTTAATCACAATTAAACACTTGTTGGGAAGGAATTGTTCAGCCTCTACGAACCCCTTGAATTCCTGCACAAATTTTTCAGCTGCACGTTTGTCTGAGCTGGCTGCCTCACCATGCCTCACAACATTGTGTATGCCACTACGTTTCTTAAACTTCTCAAACCAGCCTTTGCTGGCTTTAAAATCACTCTCCTCACCACTGGTTCCAGGCATTGTCTTCACAAGATCTGCATGCAACTTCCTTGCCTTTTCACAAATTATCGCCATAGAAATACTATCACCTGCTCTGTTTTTCATGGATCCACACCAACAACAACTTCTCAACCTCATCCACTGTTTTTGATCTTTGTTTCATTAACAAATTAACCCCTTTTACAACATTAGCTTCCTTGATCTCATTTCTCTGTGCCAGGATAGTGCCGATAGTAGATGGAGTTTTCTTGTACATCCTGGCAAGATCACTCAGACGTACACCACTCTCATATTTTTCTATGATTTCCTTCTTCAGTTCGATGGTGTTCCTCACTCTCTTTACCACAGGGGTGCCACTAGGAAGCTTCTTTGGACCCATGGTGACTTATTTCACAGTGACAATAACTAAACCACCAAAAAAGACACCAAATATATTGTGAATCTTTGAAAGAGCGCGCTAGGTAATGTTCTCTCAATGGTAAACAACACTTCACTGGCGTTCTGCGCTTGCGCGGAGCAGGCGGACACGTCTAATACCTTTCGCTAACCGAGGAATTTTTCGCTAACCGATTATGAAAAAAGCTTTCGTTTTCCGAAGCTTTCGTTAACGGAACCTTTCGTTAACCGAGGGTCCACTGTATGTGTTCAAGATGCTAATCATCTTTTACACATCAGTTAATGGGTGGCTGTGTACCACACAACACTGTCCCTTTCACACCCACACCACTCACCCTCCCATACCCAAACCAGCCACCCTCACACTCTTACAAACACCCTCTCTCATCTTCTATTTCTAAGTAAAATATTGCTTAAAAATTCTCTGGAAAAAATTAATTGAACTCAGATATGGAACGTTATGGCTCGAGGACACATTAATTAATTTTACATTATTTTTTCTGGGAAAAACAGTTCCGAGTCCCAAACAATCAACTTATGATTTTCTGGGACGTACTAACATCGTAAGTTTTAGCCTTACTGTATCAGTATTAGTAATAAATGGCTCGTAAATACTAATTTGGTCTGCCCAAAACTGCTTCTTATAACAATGGGCATTTCAAAGAATGTACAGAGATGTAATCCCTGAGCTGAATCATCACAATGTAATTCCTGGAAATAAAATTTGACTGACTGACTCCTCCTTACTCTAATATTTCTTCTTTTACTATAGCATATTCATATTTGACATAACTTCTGTTCAAGATCTATATTACTAAAGTAACCAAACCATTTTAGAAATTGATTCACATGTTAAAAAGGTCAACTAAGAGGCAAAATTCTACAACTTATGTTTTAAGTGATTCTTCCAGAACTTTTAACATTAAAACATGCTTAAGGAAATCATTACATGAAGGATTCTACTTTGTACATAAGAAAACCTATCCCTGGATTAGAAGAAAAATTGTTCTTTTCTTTCATGCAAATTTACAACTAAACACTAAACTGTACCTTGAAGAAAGCGATATATATGAGAGAGGAGTAGTAGTTGATGAACTGGAAGAGAAACATCTTAAGGGTGAAAGAGTCCTCAAATTCTGTTTCTGTTCTCGGCACTTCAAGATTTGTTAGCCACATGACCAGCTTCTCATAGAACTGTTAGGAAAGATTAGTGGAAAATTATTACAAGAGCACTATACATGTTGTTAATACAGTATATACAAAGGATAACTGGTAATTCATAACACACTATACATATAAAAAGTTTGACTTTCCATAATACTTCATATGTACAGTAGGACCGTCGTATCTGTGGGTCCGGTTTCCGTGGTTTCAGTTATCCGCTGTTTATCCTGGCCCGAAAATAATCCTTCATTTTGCTTAATAATGACACCAAAGTGCAATAGTAGTGATGATGACAGTCATGAAGTGCTTCCCATCATTGATAAGTACTAATTCTTGACTTATTGTGCATAACTTATCAATTAAACTTTATCATAGGTATGCATGTAAACAAAAATTACTCAAATATAGGGTTCGCTACTATCTGCGGTTTCGGGTATCCGCTGTAGGTCTTGGAATGTATTCCCCATGGATACAGGGTTCCTACTGTATACAAAGTTTTCAAGAGCATATATGAGTAGTAATTTAGTACAATAAATGGTGGAGTACCTTGAAATACAAAGCAATTTTCAAAAATGTATACAAAGTAGTAATTTAGTACAATAAATGGTGGAGTACCTTGAAATACAAAGCAATTTTCAAAAACTAAAAAAAAAAATATAAATGAACTAGATATGATTTCATCTCGTTAACCCTTTTGGGGTCTGTGCCATAGTACTACACTAAAATTCTAGCAGCTTCAAATTTAGCAGGAGAAGGCTGGTAGGCCTATGAGTGAAAGAATGGGTCTGCATGGTCAATGTGCACAGTACGTATACAAAAAATCAGAGTGCCTGCATTGCACTGTGGGAATACCATCTCAGTACCCTTTGTTCACCATGCCTCACAGTAAGAAACACCTCACTCCCCAGCAAATTGGGAATCTTCTCTTCCCAAGTGATAGCTCTAACACAGATGGAGGTGGAAGTGAAGATGAATTCTATGGTTTTGAGGAGATAGTGATCAAAAGCAATGCTCAGGATGATATAAATAGTGCCAAAACCCCCAAGACCCTCAAGTATCCACCACTGGGGCTGGACTGTCTGATTCACGTTCAGTTGTAACACGCCGTAAGCGTAAACTTATTTCTTCCCATGGCCAGGGCTCAGATGTGAGCAATGGTGATGCCAGTGATATTGACTGTGATTTCCTGGCTCTCAATGACCATTCGAGTAGCGACAGAAGAGGAATATTCACCAGTGAAGCATTGATTTATATGATGCCACATGCAGTCTGGTAGTGTGTCATATGCTGTTCCAAGGGGACGGAGTACACCCTGTGGCCTTACATCAGCAACAGATAGTAAAGGTGACAATGGCCACATGCAGTCTGGTAGTGTGTCATATGCTGTTCCAAGGGGACGGAGTACACCCTGTGGCCTTACATCAGCAACAGATAGTAAAGGTGACAATGAAATTGCTACAATTGGATGGATAATACATATACCACATGTGGAAGTAGGTGGTGGCAGTGGTGGTGCCATGCGGGATGCAGCACCCAAGGCTGGGAGCCATGCCACTGACTCAGCATGTCCACGACCCAGGCCAGCCTCAACCACCCACACACCACAACAACCAGCTATAAGTAACCAGTACCCACCAGCAGACCGCATCTGGGATTGGCAGCAGGGTGCCAATTTTGTTCTTAATCTCCATCAATTTGATGACACTCAAAGAGTAATCTGGCTATCTTGTACCCTTGGGAACAATGCCAGTGAGCTCTAATGTTTCGAACTATTGTTTGATAAACCCCTGATGGAAATTACATATTGTCAGGGAAAGTAACAGCTACTTTAATTATACCATGGCAAACACACTTGTTTCCCCAAAATCACAACTACACTGGTGGAAGGAGACAAGTGCCGAGGTGTATCTGTTTCTTGGCACAATAATGCTTATGCCACATGTGTATAAGCACAGTATCAAATCATACTGGTCGACAGACCGCCTAATTTCAACCCCAGGATATTATCCCAGTGAAACGATTTATCCTACTCTTACATATATTACACCTCTCAGACAAAACATGGCCTGACAGAAACGACAGGTTATACAAGATAAAGAATGTGTTTATGTATCTGAAACAAAAGTTCAGTATGTATTTTTATCCCTTCAGGAACCTTGTTATTAATGAGTCTTTGATTCTCTTCAAGCAGTATATACCAAGCAAGAGGAAATGCTTTGGTATCAAGCTGTTTGTGCTTTGTGATTGTAAATGTAGTTTGGTATTAGACATAATTGTGTACACTGGATGTAGGACATTGAAAGATACCACGAAGTTATTGGGTATCTCAGGTGTTGTGGTTAGAAGGAGCATACATTATATACTCATAATTGGTACACAAGCCCCTTACTCTGTGATTTCTTGCGAGTAAACATGACAGAAGTACAGTGGTCCCTCGGTTTTCGTGCATCTCCAAACTCGAACATTTATGTAAGTGTATTTTCGTAAGTGCTGTTGCAAGTGTATTTTTGGGGGTCTGAAATAGACAAACCTACGTGACATTATTTCTTAAGGAAGTAAATTCGTTCGGTAATGGCACTTGAGCAGCATTTTGGAACGAATTTTCGGCGAAAACCGAGGGTCCACTGTACAGTGGACCCTCGGTTAACGAATACCCCGGAAATCGTGCAATTATGTAAGTATAATTTTGTAAGTTCTTGTGGAAGTGTATTTTTGGGGGTCTGAAATAGACTAATCTACGTGAAATTTTTCCTTAAGGGAGTAAATTCGTTAGGTAATGGCACTTGAGCAGACTTCAGGAGTGAAGTTTTTACGAAACTCGGGGGTCCACTGTATGTGGTACAATGCGTGCAAATCATATGCATATGCCCAGGTTCAACGCAGGCACTCGTAGTGATGAGGTGCAAGTGTTTGCTGCCAATGACATCATGGCATTAAGGTGGCATGACAAATGAGATGTCCACTGTTGACATCAATTCACCAAAAGAAAATGACAGACACTGACAGGGAGAATAGAGAGACCAATGAACCCACTGTAAAACCTGCAGCTGTAACTGACTACATTCTCAATATTCGTTTAGTGGACAAATGTGACATGTAAGATTGGGTTGCCGATTGCATTCGCAAGAGTTACAAGTGGTACATGAAACTCTTCTTCCATCTTATGGACATTGCAATACTCATTGCTTATAATATGTACCAGATAAGATGGGCAACAGACCACCGAATGCTGAATTTTGTTTGTTTGTCATCAGGGAAATATTATTCAAGTGTACCAGGGCACAACACATACAATACAAAACCGCCCACAAACTGATCAAATACCCTCTCCTAATAATATACAACTTCCATCAACTAAGAAGAAATGGGCTCAGAAGAAATGTTTTGTCAGCACATAAAAAAAAGACGCCAAGAAAAACGCAGACACTCATTTTATGTGCGAGGAGTGTAAAACACCACTGTGCATGACACCATGTTTCAAAGACTTCCACAGACTGCACCAATTCTAGGAAACTTGTCCAGTGACTATTTTTGAGAGTATAGTGAAGCATGGGTTGTAAATGCTGCAGCAAGGAGGAGGTTGCAGGCAGTGGAGATGTCGTGTCTGTTGCAATATGTGGTGTAAATATTATGCAGAGAATTCGTAGTGTGGAACTTAGGAAGAAGGGTGGAGTTACTAAAAGTATTATTCAGAGGGCTGAGAAGGGGTTGTTGAGGCAGTTTGGTTATTTAGAGAGGATGGAGCAAAATAGGATGACTTAGAGGATGTATGAATCTGTAGTGGAGGGGAGGGGTAGGGGTTGTTCTAGGAATGGATGGAGGGAGGGGGTAAAAGAGGTTTTGTGTGCAAGGCACTTGGACATACAGCAGGCATCTGTGAGTGTGTTAGACAGGAGTGAATTGAGACAAATTATTTTTGGGACTTGACAAGCTGTTGGAGTGTGAGCAGGGTAATATTTTGCAAAGGGATTCAGGAAACCGGTTAGCCGGACTTGAGTCCTGGAGGTGGGAAGTACAATGCCTGTACTTTAAAGAAGGGGTTTGGGATATTTGCTGTTTGGAGTAACATCTGAACAGTCATATCTGAGTTCCCCTACAAAAAAAGTGATTCTGTGTGAATAATGGTGAAAGTGTTTCTTTCTTTCTAGGGTCACCCTGTCTCAGTGGGAGATGGCCGTGTTAAAAAAAAAGTCTGAAGAATCTCCATGGGAAAGTGGAACAGAATTCTTCTTCCATAAGCCATGCGTGTCGTAATAGGCAACTAAAATGCCAGGAACATTTTAGTTGCCTCGTTTTTCTTTTTAGGTCACCCTGCCTTGGTGGGATATGGCCGGTTTGTTGAAATAAAAAAAAGTCTGAAGAATTCTTTGGGGATCAATTTTAATATTTTGTGTAATCTACATTTTTAAATACTTGTTTGTTATTTATTATCTTTTTATTGTTTTCTTTTAGGGATTGCATGTATAGAAGTAAGTAATGTCTTCAGGAATATATATGTCATTACAAATTTTTGGAATGCATTACATTTTTTGCCACCTAAGGAAGTCTGACTTTACAATGTTATTCTCTCCTCTTTCTTGATAAAGAAGATTCATAATTTTGTTTCATAATTATTAACCCTTTCAGGGTTTCGGTCGTACTAGTACGGCTTATGCGCCAGGGTTTTTGACGTACGCCTAAATTCTAGCGCCCTCAAATCAAGTGGAAAAAGGCTGGTAGGCCTAGATGTGAGAGAATGGGTCTGTGGGGTCAGTGTGCAAAGTATAAAAAAAATCCTGCACCACACAGTGCATAATGAGGGAAAAAAGCTCTGACCATGTTTTTGGTTTAAAACAGTGACTTTGCAGTCTATTTTCTTATGGTATTTATGGTTGTATTCTCGTTTTCTTGGTCTCGTTCGATAGAATGGAAGATATATTACAGAAATAGAGATAATTTTGATTGGTTTCACGATGACAAGCACCTTGAAACTGAGCGCAAAGTATCGAAAATGTTTGATTTTTGCCGATGTTCAAGAGTAAACAAATCACGCCATGCGTCCAATACACATCAACTGGCGAGTCTAATATTCTTGCACAAGTGTGCTGATATTAATTTTACCGTTTTTACAATGATGCAGTAGTATACATAACAGAAAATCTTCTATTTTTTGTGAGAATAAAAATTCAAAATGGAAAGCAAAAGTAATGTAAGAGGGGCCTGGAGACGTGACTAATGAAGATAAAATGTTATTTTAGTGCCAAGAATGTCTGTCTCGTTTATTCTGGACTCTATTTTGAAATTGGCATCTTTTGAAATTTGTGTGAAATTGGCCAAATTGCCAATTTCTGACCACTTTATTGGGTAGTTCAAATCGGTAAATTGGTGGTTTCATGTACTCAATTGATAGAACAAATGTAATTCTAGCGAAATAGCTAAAATTTTAGTAGACAAACATTGGAATTGACCGAAAATAGGGCTCAAAGTGGGCGAAATCGCCAATGCGTAAATATCGTCGATACCGCTAACTTCGCGAGAGCATAATTCCGTTAGTTTTCCATCAAATTTCATACTTTTGGTGTCATTATGATCGGAAAAAGATTTTCTATCATTTCATAAGAAAAAATAATTTTTTTTCCCGAAAAATTTTCAACCCTGAGAACGAGTTTGCGAGAGGGCCTCTCGACCCTGAAAGGGTTAACTAACATCAATAATAGTATATATTTCTGGCTATAAAGCATGACAATATGCCACTAATATAATTTGACTGTATTGTGAAAGCATATGTTGAAGTTTTTTAACTGTAGTATCAGCAAGCCTCTGGAAAGACAGTGATGGAGTGAGTGATGATGAGTGTTTCTTTTTTTGTCGGGTCACCCTGCCTCAGTGGGAAACAGCCGATATGTTAAAAAAATTGTAAAGAAGTATTTGCATAATAATAATAAGAGCTTATACAATATTTTTCATTACTTAGTTTGGCTTCCTCCCCCAGTCTATTCACTTCATCTACTGGCCCAAGTACTGATGTTCTTGTACTCATATTCAGAGGTGCAAAGGTAACTAAGATCAGTGTAGTACCGAGTGAATGTTTTCTCACTAGCACACCCATAGTGCTCCCAAGCTTTGATGGCTGTGTATTCATCAGGTAGTGAGCACTTAGCTGAGCTGCAGTTATGTAACAATGTATGAGACCAACAAGACTTCACCCAATTCTCCAAATTGAATGAAGCTATTTATAATGAACTTGAAATTATACAGAAAAACATATAATGAACTTCAATATTCATGAACATAACACTAGTAAATTATATGGTATGCATGACTGACTTCATATGGATACAAACAAACAATTAAAAGATTTTAAAACACATCATTGAGAATTTTACTAAATTATAATAATTGGAACATGGCATGAACAACTTACATAGTTAAGTATAATGATGACCATAAGGTTGAGGAAAGCAGCAGTCAAGGAGGTGACAATCTTAGCATTTCGTCTGAAGAGGTCTGATTCTATTTGATGCATGGCTATTACCACAGCCATGCGATAAAGGATCACACTGAACATTGCTGCTATCACAATAAACAGCTATAGGAAGAAACATTGTGCATGGTTATGATTTCAAAAGACAAGTTAAAACTGCTATACAGTATGTATATCATATACAGTAAGCATTGTATGGGCCCAACAGGTTTAGCACTTCAACACGAATATAACTAATGTATACATCATTTATTCATCTTCTATTTTACCAAGTTTTATCAAACTACAGTGAAAACTGAGGAAGACTAATTATGATAAATTATTGGGTTTAGGATTTTCTTGTGATATGGTAACTTAGTTACAAGATAAACATGAAACCAGCAAGGGATATGAAGAATGTGCCTAGTTCTCATTTATTTATGTAAAGTAGTAATGCCTCCCAGCATACATAAGGGGGATTACCAACAAACCCCTGGCTGTCTTCAAGCAGGCACTGGACAGGCACCTAAAGTCGGTACCTGACCAGCCAGGCTGTGGTTCGTACATTGGACTGCGTGCGGCCAGCAGTAACAGCCTGGTTGATCAGGCTCTGGTCCAACATGAGGCCTGGTCACAGACTGGGCCGCGGGGGCGTTGACCCCTGGAATTGTCTCCAGGTAAACTCCAGGTATATGGGTTCTTCAGCACAAGAAGTGGTGAGACTCGATCCTTAATCACCCCTCTTAGCAGAATGATTTGTTCATATGTACATCATTTTATGAGCATCACTTGCATAAATTACAGAGAAATCTGTAAGAGTCACTAATTTTATAAACTTTTGATTACAAATATTCAAACAATAGTATACAGTAGTAGGATACATCTCTCCACCCCCTGCAAGTAGCACACTTTTGAACTGGGCCTATCCTCACTTTCCTTTAATCAGAACTGACTGCATCCTATTTCCTCAGGTACTTACTATATGACCCCTATGGGTTTAGAGCATCTACATATACAGTGGACCCTCGGAAATCGAACACTCCCAACTCGCCCTTTTATGTAAGTTTATTATTGTAAGTGCTTTTATAGATGTATTTTTGGGGGTCTGAAACGGACTAATCTAATTTACATCATTCCTTATGGGAATAAATTTGTTTGGTAACAGCACTTGAACAGCATCCTGGAATGAAGAATGTTCGATTTCCGGGGGTCCACTGTATTACAGTTTAACTGTCTATGATTGATTAGCCTGAGGTCTGACTGTAAAATACTTATGTATGAGGCTGGACACAGATATGCACAAATTAATGACAATGGGATTTAAAGTTCTTTTGTGGATTTCCTTTAATAGAGGCCTTCAGGAATGTGGTAAAGTCAATAACATGGATAAATTAGCAATAAATAAAACAATGGCAAATATAATTTTGGTGTCTCAAACGTAAGTTTAAAAAGCATTGTTAGACAAGAAGTTACCAACATGTTGAAAGTAGAAAGGAACTAGGTAGTTCAGTTAAAGCATGTCTATGGAGAAAGTTAAAAGACCAACAAATCACAAGATGTCACTGCTAGGCTGTAAGTATCTATCTTCTCAAGGGAGGTTCCTTCATGCTGGTAATGGGCTCTTGATCCAAGACATTGAACTTGTTCTTCCCTTCCTCAGATTGAACCTGATTGCTTCTGATTCCCAGATGCAGTATGACACCTATGGGCTTAGTGTTTTCCCTAAATATACGTAACAATAAGTATCTATGACTGGTCAGTTGTATATGAAGTGTGACAGAGACAGGAACTTACACTAGAACATCAGTACTTTAAAATAGCAACACACAGATAAAAATTAATGGATCAATGCTTCAGAATTCTTAAGACACGCATTTAATTTGTATACTATTACAGTGGACCCCCGGATTTTGTACTGCTCCCAACTTGAACAATTATGTAAGTGTATTTTTGTAAGTGCTTTTGTAAGTATATTTTTAGGGGTCTAAACAGACTAATCTAATTTACATTATTCCTTATGGGAATAAATTCGTTCGGTAACGGCACTCGAACAGCATTCTGGAACAAATTATGGCCGATAACCGGGGGTCCACTGTATTATTATTATAGTATGTAGTAGTAATGTATGTTATTACACTTCAAATATATACACAGTTTTGTTGAGAGTGAGGAGGTAAGCATTTCACTGGTAAACACTAGACTGCCAACATGCCGGACACTCACCCTGTGAACACTCTTTATGCAAGTACAGTGGTACCTTGAGTTACGAGTTTAATTCTTTTCAGAAGGCTTTTGGAGTGCCGATACTGAACAAATTTGTTCCCATAAGGAATAATGTGAATTAGATTAATCCGTTTCAGATCCCCAAAAATACACTTACAAAAGCACTTACAGAAATACACTTACATAACTGTTCGAGTTGGGAGCTGCTCATATGTTGAGGTACCACTGTATGTATATACAGTGGACCCTCGGTTAACGAATACCCCGGAAATCGTGCAATTATGTAAGTATAATTTTGTAAGTTCTTGTGGAAGTGTATTTTTGGGGGTCTGAAATAGACTAACCTACGTGAAATTTTTCCTTAAGGGAGTAAATTCGTTCGGTAATGGCACTTGAGCAGACTTTAGGAGTGAAGTTTTTACGAAACTCGGGGGTCCACTGTACAGTGTGTCACTTTAAGCTCAGTGAGAGTTCATAGGGTATAACCGTTTCTGCTCACGTGACCATCCGATGCAACCGTTAGCCAATGTCAAAGGTCACCCATGTCAAAGGTCAATACTTTGAACGCTTGAGCCCTGCTCGGGGCAGTGCCTCAGTTACCATCCAGACTCAGTGAAGGACAGACACGCAGGCCTATGGCTCTGAGAATTCCACCCTATCTGTTCGATCTCAATATACCAAGTTACCATCCCAAACTCGTCTGTTCATTACCCAATCTACGAAAGAACCTCCACGCAACAAATGGTGGCAGCTTGTGGGCGCAGATTTTGAGTATTTTGAGCAGATTTGAGAGAAGACGCAGCCAGTGTGAGAGTGTGCCGCCGCAGGCGTCAATATCAACCACCGCCAGCGACTCACCTTCCCTCACCCGTGACGTCATCATCCAAGACTCCTCTGAAGCAGTGTCTCCAGTCTTCTGGCTTCTAATTGCAAGTAAACCTCCGAAGAGTTGATCTGGGTTTTGCAATTAAGCCAACAAGTAAGCCAGTTTATGGGATAGAGCCTAAGCCAGCCTAAAGTCATCCAGTGTCTCCTGCCATTCATCCAATTCTTCACTGCTGTGTGCAAGTAACAGCATTCAGGTCCACCAGTCCAGAGGGCTAAGCCAGCCTCTTCCAGAAAGCCAGACATACAAGTAAGCCAGTCGTTTCTTCAGCAAAGCCAGTTCCTTGAAGTATTGTCTCCAATCACACAATAGAGCGAAAAACTAATGTCAAAGACCTGGGAGTGTTCAGTGTCAGAGGATCTCACCTTCAAGGACCATAACAATGTAGCAATTGCATCTGCTCGAAAAATGACAGGATGGATAATGAGAACCTTCAAAACCAGGGATGCCAAGCCCATGTTGACACTTTACAGATCGCTTGTTCTATCTAGGCTGGAATATTGCTGCACACTAACTGCACCTTTCAAGGCGGGTGAAATTGCTGACCTTGAAAATGTGCAGAGAACCTTCACGGCACGCATAAGTGCGATAAACCACCTCAACTACTGGGAACGCTTGAAGTTCCTAAACCTGTACTCTCTAGAACGCAGGCGGGAGAGATACATTATTATATACACATGGAAAATTCTCGAGGGCTTAGTACCAAACTTGCACACAAAAATCACTCCCTACGAAAGCAAAAGACTCGGCAGGCGATGTAACATTCCCCCAATGAAGAGCAGGGGTGCCACTAGCACGTTGAGGGACAACACAATAAGTGTGAGGGGCCCAAGATTGTTCAACTGCCTCCCAGCATACATCAGGGGGATTACCAACAAGCCCCTGGCTGTCTTCAAGCAGGCACTGGACAGGCACCTCAAGTCGGTACCTGATCAGCCGGGCTGTGGTTCGTACGTTGGACTGCGTGCGGCCAGCAGTAACAGCCTGGTTGATCAGGCTCTGGTCCAACAAGAGGCCTGGTCACGGACCGGGCCGCGGGGGCGTTGACCCCTGGAATTCTCTCCAGGTAGACTCCAGGTAATCGCTCTGTGCTACAAGTTGGACGCTTGTCAGAGTGATATTCACCATTCCTGTGGCTTATTGTACAAAAAGCCACCTGGGTTAGTGGGCGCTCCCACTGCTGTGAGAATTAGGTGTACTGGCCGAACGCCGTGACGTCACCTCCCACCGCCAGCGAGTCAAGCAGTGCTGACGTCATCCCATGCTCGCCGCTCACTCTGGAGTGTAAACAAATCACCCGCCAATCACACTACCTCTACCAGCCAATACTTTGTGGTATTTTCTACCCTATCTTGGGTACCAGCAGCATTGTTTCCGGCTCACATAGCAAGTCGAGAGTGTCTTCCTTCATCCCAGAGCGCCAACGTAAAAGCTTGCTGTGTGAGTTCCTCGTGTAAGCGCATTTCTCCAAGATCGTCAATAGCCACCACCAGCCAGCGTCCAGGAAAATATTCTCCCTCTACCTACATTCGCCGTTCATTCATCATGAGAGACACTATTCTGTTATAGACATTCGTGTGTGTGAGACATTTAAGCAGTGAATTTTCTTAGTGACATTTAAAGACTTGTGTTTTCAGTGTTCTTGAATTTCATTTAAATTCTCGTCCATTTGCTCGAAGTCATGTCTCCAGTAAAGTCAAGTAGTACTAATGTGGTTGCTGCCAGTCAAGGCAATGATGCTCAAGTAAATTCGTGCAATAATACTGTGTGTGCTGCTATTCAGAGCCATAATGATAATGAATCAGTGAAAAGTTCTTATAGTCCCTTAATGACTGAAAGACAGTCTCTAGCCTTTGAGCAATGTGTTTGTTCTCCCAGCTTGTATCAGAGATTTGCCAGAGTGATGTGGAATGTGATGTTCAGATTAGGTCTTGTAGATAGTATGTGTTTTATTTGTTAACGTTGCCGAGCGGTCAAGACACTAGTATTGCTGTCACTCCTGTCTGGAATTCAGCCCCTACAATATCTTGCATGCAAGATAGCGTTCAGATGCCTAGGGTGCCGGAGGTATCCCGGACCACCTTGAGTACTGAGTCTATCCTTGCAATGTTGCTAGTTCAAGTAGTAGTTCCTCTCCAGGGGACGCTTTGTTAAAGAAAGACTACTTGAATGAGTTATAGCATCTCTCGCTGATGCAAAAGCAATTGCAGAAATTCGTTTCTGTTGCTAGTGTATTCACTAGAGTGCCAGTTGTTGTCCCTTGTGTTCCAGATACAGTGGTACCTCGAGTTACGATGGTCCCCAAAATCTCCCTTTTATGTAAGTTTATTTTTTTAAATGCTTTTGTAAGTATATTTTTGGGGGTGTAAAAGGACTAGTCTATTTTACATTATTCCTTATGGGGATAAATTCGTTTGGTAATGGCACTTGAACAGCATTCTCGAACGAAAAATTATCGTTACTCGAGGTACCACTGTAGTGATCTTTCCCAGTTGACAGTAATTCCTTTGCAGAGTAAAGTGTCGTGTGTCGAGTAATTATTACCTGCTGTAAGAGATAGTGAGAGCCGTTCTCCTTTGCTCATACACTGTATGTATATACAGTGGTCCCCCACCTAACGAGCAAAGTTCATTCCAGAAGCCTGCTCAAGTGCCATTACCGAACGAATTTACTTCCTTAAGAAATAATGTCACATAGGTTAGTCTATTTCAGACCCCCAAAAATACACTTCCACAAGCACTTACAATATTATACTTACATAATTGTATGATTTCTGGGGTGCTCGTTAGGCGGGGGACCACTGTATGTAGATATGTAATAAGTGTACAGTATGTATATACATAGGTATCTGAATTTATGAATAGAGAAATCATTTCATGTTGCAAGTGATCCTTAGAGTATTTTTTTTTTATTATTAACACATCGGCCGTTTCCCACCAAGGCAGGGTGGCCCGACAAAGAAAAACTTTCATCATCACTCACTCCATCACTGTCTTGCCAGAGGCGCACTTACACTACAGCTACAAAACTGCAACATTAACACCCCTCCTTCAGAGTGCCGGCACTGTAATTCCCATCTCCAGGAATCAAGTCCGGCCTGCCGGTTTCCCTGAAACCCTTCATAAATGTTACCTTGCCTACACTCCAACAGCACGTCAAGTCCTAAAAACCATTTGTCTCCATTCACTCCTATCTAACACGCTCACGCACGCTTGCTGGAAGTCCAAGCCCCTCGCACACAAAACATCCTTTACCCCCTCCCTCCAACCTTTTCTAGGCCGACCCCTACCCCACCTTCCCTCCACTACAGATTTATACACTCTCAAAGTCATTCTATTTTGCTCCATCCTCTCTATATGTCCAAACCATCTCAACAACCCCTCCTCAGCTCTCTGGATAATAGTTTTGGTAATCCCACACCTCCTCCTAATATCCAAACTACGGATTCTCTGCATTATTTTCACACCACACATTGCCCTCAGACACGACATCTCCACTGCCTCCAGCCTTCTCCTTGTTGCAACATTCACAACCCATGTCTCACACCCATACAAGAGTGTTGGTATAACTATACTCTCATACATTTCCCTCTTTGCTTTCATGGATAAAGTTCTCTGTCTCCACAAGCTCCTCAGTGCACCACTCACCTTTTTCTCCTCGTTAATTCTATGATTCACCTCATCCTTCATATACCCATCTGCTGACACATCCACTCCCAAATATCTGAACACATTCACCTCCTCCATACTCTCTCCCTCCATTCTGATATCCAATCTTCCGTTATCTAATTTTTTTTGCTATCCTCATCACCTTACTCTTTCCTATATTCACTTTTAATTTCCTTCTTTTACATACCCTACCAAACTCATCCACCAACCTCTGCAACTTCTCTTCAAAATCCCCCAAAAGCACAGTGTCATCAGCAAAGAGCAACTGTTACAACTCCCACTTTGTGTTAGATTCTTTATCTTTTAACCCCACACCTCTTGCCAATAACCGAGCATTCACTTCTCTTACAACTCCATCTATAAATACATGTATATTAAACAACTTGGTGACATCACACATCCCTGTCTAAGGCCTACTTTTACTAGGAAATAATGTCCCTCTCGCCTACATACTCTAACCTGTGCCTCACTATCCTCATAAAAACTGTTCCCCGTTTTCAATAACCTACCTCCTATTTCATACATTTGCAACATCTGCCACATTGCCCCCCTATCCACCCTATCATATGCCTTTTCCAAATCCATAAATGCCACAAACACCTCTTTACCCTTATCTAAATATTGTTCACCTATATGTTTCACTGCAAACACTTGGTCTACACACCCCCCTACCCTTCCTAATGCCTCCTTGTTCATCTGCTATCCTGCTCTCCGTCTTACTCCTAATTCTTTCAATAATAACTCTACCATACACTTTACCAGGTATACTCAACAGACTTCTTCCCCTATAATTTTTACACTCTCTTTTGTCCCCTTTGCCTTTATACAAAGGAATTATGCATGCTCTCTGCCAATCCCTAAGTACCTTACCCTCTTCCATACATTTATTAAATAAAAACACTAACCACTCTAAAACTATATCCCCACCTGCCTTTAACATTTCTATCTTTATCCCATCAATCCCAGCTGCCTTACCCCCTTTTATTCTACTCACTGCCTCATGAACTTCCCCCACACTCACAACTGGTTCTTCCTCACTCCTATAAGATGTTATTCCTCCTTGCCCTATACACGAAATCACAGCTTCCCTATCTTCATGAACATTTAACAATTCCTCAAAATATTCCCACCATCTTCCCGATACCTCTAACTCTCCATTTAATAACTCTCCTCTCCTATTTTTAACTGACAAATCCATTCTTTCCCTAGGTTTTCTCAACTTGTTAATCTTACTTACTTACTTACTTACTTACTTACTTACTTACTTACTTACTTACTTACATTCCAAAACTTTTTCTTATTTTCAACAAAATTTGTTGATAACATCTCACCCACCCTCTCATTTTCTCTCTTTATACACTGCTTTACCACTCTCTTAACCTCTCTTTTTCTCTCCATATACTCCTCCCTCCTTGCATCACTTAGAGTATTACCAAATATATATTAGAATGCAACAGCAGTATAAATATTTAACCAATTATTTTGGTTAATGCGTAAAATTTGTTTCCAGCTACTAACCATGAGAATGACAACTGAGTTTGCTGCCACTAAACGGGTGATTTGATTCCACAGTGGCAGGTATGGCTCAGGTTTGTTGGTCACAGGATTGAGTCTTGTTGTGGTGACTTTCTCCTCATATTCTGGACGCAGCTCCTCCTCCTCCTCATAGCCTTCTAGGTCCCACTGCCACTGGATGACTGCTTGTTTCCGTTTCCACAGTTCCAGAAACATTGTGGCTGGTAACAAATATATTTTACAAAACTTGCTAAGTTCAAATGATTGCCAGTAAAAACAACAAAATACAAAACTAGGCAATTACTGTATATCATTCATTTTACACAGAATTGAGCTTTTATTTGGAAGTAGTAGACATTTTGTACCCAGGATGGGCCACAACCTGGTAAGTGTAAATCATCGTAAGAGGCTTATCTGATGATAAATGTAAATTTGTTTTTAAGAAACCATGCATAAAACTTGTATTATTTAAAGTTCTTAACATTCTCCAAATGTCCACACACACAAGTATCTACATAGGTCTTACCCCAAAATGACATAGCAATAGAAAAAAAAACTGTAATGGGGTTGTCGAAGAGGAAGGTGATGCGGGAGTTGAAGCAGGAATCTCCGAGCTCCCAAAATTCACAAAGCTTGTCACAGAGGGGACACATAATCAGGGATCCAGTCATGTTTGGCTTGCGGTTGCAGATCTCTTCACTGGTGACAAAGTTTTAAGGTAAAAAGTATTACAGTATATACTAATAATTTATATACAATAAAAAATTATGCTTTTTGTTATAAAGATTCATATTGAACCAGATGCATAATTCCATGTCTTTTTATCTTTTCTAAGGAGTCTGACAAAGAAAAAAATTTAAAATCAGGAAATTAGGATATGAAACCTTAGTTACATTATGTTAGGCAAGCAGAAAATTATAAATTCTCTGGATGGATTTTAACCTTCTAATTTTTTTGTTCATCCTGCAGTTTATTTACTGTATAAATGAATGTTACATTCCCATAGAGAATTTTAAATTCTTCACATTGAAAACTCTAAGAAATGCATTCACTGCCTTTTATTTTTTTACAATAAAATTCCTGTTTGTATATACGTATAGTATAAAATACAGTGTTGGAAACTGAAAGAAAAACACCCACTTCAGCACATTAATTTTAGTGTTGAAATTTTAAGTCTACAAAATATAAATAAGTTATACTGCTCAATATAATATTACATTGCTTTGCAACTGAGGCAACCTAACTAGGTTTCTTGAAATAAGGAAGTATTATGAGATAAACTGACCTAGGTTTATTAAAGTCAGAAAACATGAAGAAGAGGCCACAGATGAAGGTGAAGACTCCAAAAATGGATGCTGGGATGAGCATCTCTGTGTAGAAGCCCAGCCATGCAAAATAAAGGGCCATCTTATCCCCAAAATACCGTCTGACAACGTGCAGAGGTTGCTTCTTGTACCACTTGCCGAAGCGCGCCCATTCCAAGTACAACAACTGGACAGGAATTATTTCTCATTTGCATGAAGTTTAACCAAGTTTAGAAAATCAAAAGGTTTGTTTGAAATTAGAGTGGATTTACATGAATCTTAAAAAGCAGTCAAATCTACTGAAGAATCAATTGTAAAATTTATAAATATGTACCAAACCAAGGCAATATTGAACCTGTCTTAGTGTAAGAGTTTAGTTTCCAAGGATGAAGAACTGAAGTCTTATACAGTGGACCCCCGGATTACGTACTGCTCCAAACTCGAACAATTATGTAAGTGTATTTTTGTAAGTGCTTTTGTAAGTGTATTTTTGGGGGTCTAAAAGGACTAATCTAATTTACATTATTCCTTATGGGAACAAATTCGTTCGGTAACGGCACTTGAACAGAATTCTGGAACGAAATAATGACGTAATCCGGAGGTCCACTGTATAATATACACAGGTTAAACTTCAGAAATTGACTAATCCGATGTCCATAGACATAATCTTATGTCTATGGACATAAGATTAGTCAATGACATAAGCTACTAGATTATTCCAAAAAATGAATCCAGCATAGATATTCTTTCTTTCTTCTTTCAATGCACCGACCATATCCCACTGAAGCAGGGTGGCCCAAAAAGAAAAGCAAAGTTTCTCTTTATAAATTTAGTAATGTATACAGGCGAAGGGATTACTAGCCCCTTGCTCCTAGCATTTTAGTCACCAGTACAGATATGCTTATATAAATACACATGCTGCCTCCCTAGACATCTAGCAGTAACCTGGTGCCTGGATGTTAGTCAACTCTTATGTGTCATGCCCTGGGGGAGAGGTACTACACTATACTAAATGAGTTGTTAAGCCTTCTGATATGGTACTATAGTAACTCAGATTATCAGATACACATTTTGGGTGGCACTGTACTTACTCTACGGTCACACATGAAACCATCAGACCCATCCTTGTCGTATTGTCCATCATGGAGTGGAAAAGCAGCAATGTAGGTTTTATGTGACAGCAGGCGAGAAATTCCCACACCTGAAAGTAAATATCCACCCAGGTAGTACTTGAATCTAGCCTATATAATTTTTTTTTATAAAGGTTCATATCTTTCCCAAGCCTAATATCAGCAATACCTGTAAGGTACACTACAGAAGAACATATTCTAATCCTACCAATTGGTATTTGAAATGGAGCTGCCAATTATGGCACACTTGAAATAATACTAAACAAAATTCCTTAAAAAAAATTAATGCTCTAAGTAAACTTTTTTTGTTTTTTGCTGTTGAAATTGTCTCCAGTAATGAAGTTACTAAGACAATGATGCCATTTTGTACATATGAATAAAAAATATGATCTGTGTAGAACTAGAGTAATTTTGAATTCTCAGGTTTAGTAATGTACAAATCATAACTCTGAAGGTTATATCATATATATATTTTCATAGCTAGAAGAGTCACCTGGTGGTCTTAAAATCAGATACTGTACATGCTTTCATTCACAGCTTAAGGCAAATTTAAAAAAAAAAAAAAAAATTTAAAATAAAGACATCACAAAGGCATTTTCACAGACTACAGTAATGAATTTCATCATTATCATGAAGTTTTTCAATATAAACATCTTAACATTTTTATTAACTCCATTAATCTTAACTAAACTTAACTGGAGAAATATTATCCCATTCTTGTAAATTCAATAAAACAGAAGAAAATAATTAAAAGCAAAACCATATGTGCCAGATATATAAAACATTACAGAAATAATGCAAGCTCAGTAGCAAGTTAAAACAGCATGCAATAATCAGGAAAAAATGCGTAAGTAATTTATCAATCCATCAAAGCCATACCATTTACAAACAGTAAAATTTTCTGAAAATTTATGAAGAAGCCATTCCATATATCAAAGCTCAGAGATAAGAAAAATTTAAAATATGTGACCTTTTATCAAACTAGGATCATAAACTTAAAATGATCCTAACTGTACCAAAATATCATTATAACCCAGCATTTGAGTATTAACACTACAAATTAAAATTATTTAAAAAAGTAAAATCTGGTACCAAACACTGCCAGAACAGACTGAAATTTGAGGAAAAAACTGAGAAGCAAGAAGTGTGTTCAGTAACTGATGAAGAGATAAGGTTAGTGTGTAATAAAACACACAACATGCAGAGTTCAATACCTACTTCGTTGTTTGAATGAATCTGTAATGAACACAATGGTAGAGTTAGGGAACAGGGTGACTTGATGAAATACCAACTAAAATTATTACGTTTAGAGGAAATAAATTGATTAAAGTGTTGCATATGTGTCCTTTTTCATCTACCCAAATATTAGAACTATTGAAAAACATTAGATAATTCTGATGGAGTAATGTTGTCTACAACTTGTGAACCTCGCTTAATCAACAATGATTGTTTTTTGCTAAACAGTCCAACCAAATATACATCATTAATTTTTGAAATAACACTGTAAAAATCAGCCATATTATCATAAAATTACAGCAAAACCTCTCATTAACAGATTAATAGGGGAAGGGGGTTTATGATAATGCCAACTGTCTGCAACTCCCAAATTATGAAATTAATACATTTCAAGATCGTCTGGTTGTCTTCCGAGTTGTGGACTTGGTCCACTCATGCGGAAGACAACCAAGCACTAAGACTATGAGTATACAGTACTATAGTACAGTATTGCACTGTATGTACAACAATATAATAGTACAATAGTCCCCCCAAATTCGTGGGGGTTACGTTCCAAGAACACCCGCGAATTTGGAAAACAGCAAATTCTGGACACAGTTAAAAAAATGCCTATGCCTATTTTTATAGTTTAAACCCTAAATATGCCCCAAAACACTTTAATTTAATTTGAATTTCAGCTTCATACATCACCCTTAAAAAAAAAAAATGTAAAGATAAACCCGTATACAGTACTGTACTGCTATGTCTCCTGCAGTGCTAGAATGTAAAATACCGATGTTACCCCCATATGTACTGTAATTCATGCAAACCCATTTTCTTTGGTATACGTATGGTAAATATACGGTAATAATTTAATTTAGTAAAAGTTAAATGTATGGGTACTCACCAGTAATGAATGATACCGATTGAAGATAATGATGATGAATTAGCTGTGCAGTACGATGAAGGTAATGAAGATAATGACTAAATTTACGTTAATATTTATGTTACAACATTATTAAATTATATTTATCTTAATATTTAGCATTAAAACGCAAAAAAAATATGTGTTGCATTGAAAAAATCCAAAAAAAAAAATTCTGCGAATTTGCGGGGATTTCTGCGAACAATTATTAGTTAGGTTCTAAGGAAAAATCCATGAATTACTGAAGCTGCGAATTTGGAACCGCAATTCGTGAGGGTCCACTGTACTCTATGTAATTTATAGTGGAGACATGAGGTGTAAACTTCTGTGGGTGATAGTGGTGACTCAGAGTAACTTTTATTCTGAGTCAGAGGAACTGTAAAGCTCTGCTAGTGAAAATAATGTAGATGGCTGAGAAGATGTAGAGGACTGAGAAAACATAGATAGCTGAGATTGAGAATTCACATACCTGTGTCACTTAAATGCCAGACTTAACCTTTATTAATTCAGATTTCTTAACACTAAGAACCACATGTTTGTTTAAGAAGTCATTGTTAATTGCACTTTACTTAACATGTTAATAAAGTTAAACAAAATATACTCTAAATCCAGGGAATATTAGAGACTGAATAATGAGCATGTGTGAGAGTGAGCACAAACAATAAACTAGCACTGGTGGTTATGGCTCAAGGAACAATGAAAACAAAACAGGCCCTTGAAGTGGCTGCTATGGCCCATACCAGACAAACGTTGGCATTAGTGGACTTGGCCCAATACTTCAGAAGACAACCAGACACTATCGCTATAGACAAAATACAGTGAAACACCGGTTTTCGTCCTTAATTCGTTCCAGAAGGTTGGCCGAAAACCGATTTGTACGAAAAGTGAAGTAATATTTCCCAGAAGAAATAATGTAAATCCAATTAATCTGTTCCAGACACCCAAAAATATTAACAAAAAATAAATTTTATAGAGAATAACTATAGTTT
Source organism: Cherax destructor (assembly GCA_009830355.1). Classification (NCBI taxonomy): domain Eukaryota; kingdom Metazoa; phylum Arthropoda; class Malacostraca; order Decapoda; family Parastacidae; genus Cherax; species Cherax destructor. The sequence continues at coordinate 6,783 of WNWK01020123.1, read as the reverse complement.
TACATACAGAAAACAATGAGAAATAAATATAAAGTACTAATGAAATGGATAAATGAACATTTAACATCACTTTTACCTTTATTGAAGACTCTTGTTGGAGTATGGAAGACGGCGAGGAAGGGAGAGGGAGGAGAGGTTATTGTTTGGAAGGGGAATCCCCCTCAATAAGGACTTCAGGTGTCAAAGCCCTATCCGGGGTTACTTCCCTTCTTTGTCTTTTGCTGGCACTAGGACCCCTGTCGCACAAAAAATCTGTCCAGAGAGGCCTGTTTCTGGCGTTTCTTTAAGATTTGCCTAAAATGGTACACGGCATTGTCATTGAACATGTTGCTGACACGGCTTGCAACAGCTTTGTTAGAGAGATATTTCTCCACAAAACTTTGCACTTCACTCCACTTTGCAAAAATGTCCTTAATTGCTCAAGAAGGCACATTCTTCCCTCTCTCTTCCTCCTCCTCTGAAGCAATTTCCTCAGCTGCAGTCTGTTGCTGTTCCAGTTGAAGGTGTTGCAGCTCTTCAGTGGTTAGCTCTTCCCTGTTGTCATCCACCAACTCTTCCACATCCTGGCCACTCACCTACAACCCCATGGACTTCCCCAAAGACACAATAGATTCCACAACAGGCCCCATGGTGGCTTATTTAGCAGTCACAAGCACAAAAAACAATGGATTATTACAAATGTTTCAGATGAACACGCGGAGTAATGCTCACTGAAAGAGTAACAAAGGCAGACTGAGTCACGAACGTATGAGCAGCTGCGTCCCATAGGCAGGTGGATGCATCTGGTACAGACGATTTCCGAGTGGATGTACGAAAACGGGGAAAATTTTGCTGAAAAAAGTGGTCGAAAACTGAATTGTATGATAACCGGACCGGATGAAAACTGGGGTTCCACTGTACAGAATTATGGACTTTTATCCATTTTATCCATGTTTGTCCAGTCAATTTTTTTTTTGATGAAAATTGCTGAAATTTGTTAATGAGAGGTTTTAGTGTATTTCTGGTTTTTTTTTTTTTTTATGTTCAATAATATTTACTTAAGTTATGCTGACCTTACACACCATCTTATGTACAATATGTTACTATATGTATATAAATTCTAGCAAGGAGTGGTGAAGTTACTAAGTATGTATGTACTGTAATTCAAATATCAGAAGTACTGTAATCCAAGAATTCTACAATATGTACTGTACTGCCACCTGAACTTGTTTCTTTGATAATGGGAGTATTCTTTCCATCAAAAAATGACAGAAGTCATGTCATCTGTATGCCATGTGTATGCCATACAAAATAATAATTGTAACTTTCTACTATTATATTTGATGTTAAAATCAATGCATTATTAATACTGTGCCCATGAAACCAAACCATTACAGAATTAGCCACACTTGTGACATGAATCACAGCACTGAGTATGCTAACACTTAAAGCATCTTTGCCCATGCGTGTCAAACTCAAATAGTACCCACCCCAGACAGGCAGGAGCTGTTCATAAAATGCAATTCTACAATGGAACTTGGAATGACTATGTATGGGTAACCTTTTTTAAAGAGACTATGCTGCAGGTGAAAGACTCTTTGATTTGAGAAACTGACTTAGCTATACTTTCTTAGTATCAAAAGTGAATACCCACCATCCCCTCTAAACAGAAAACTTTACTTTTACCATTAGACATGAAATGACTTTTGGAATAAAAATTGTAGAACGTGACTCACTGAGCAGTGAATATGAATTGTGTCTTATAAGATGACCTATGTCTGTGATTTCCTATTTTTTTTTAAATGTTTGATACAATACTACTTTACAGAATACTTGTACTGACATTCCTCAATCGATTTTAAACAAAAACAATATACGTATAGTTACAGCGGAATACAGGTTTAAATATTAAAAATATTAAAAATGAATCGAAGACCTGAGCTTCAGGAATGTAACTCTGTGTCCCATGTTACAATGAACTTGATTCACAACCTATTTTCAGAAACACGCTGTTATAAATTCAAGGTACAATTGTATACTAACAAGTAAAATACTGTACCATAAATGAAGATGGGCAGTGTATTAAAAACATACTATACATATATACAGTAGATACACACACTAGCCTTACATGACTATGAAAAAATAAATTGAAAAAATAAATGAAAACCAATGAAAATCAGGGGGTTCATGAGAGTTTATGAATTGTGTTGAAAATGGGTAAACCCCATTATAGTGGACACAAACTGTTGCACTGTGAAGATGTCACTACAACAGACAACAGACACAAAATACACTATATACCTGTAAAATGAAAAAAAAAAAAATTAAAAGTGGCCCAAAAAAAGAATAGCTTCAATATTTTGTGGAATGTTCTAAGAAATTATATATTATATATTGTATATAGTACTGTATTAAAAATTTATGTGGGGAGAATAGGTCAAGAAATAGTGGAAGGGTAATAGCTCAAGTTACTGCTCTGCCAGTCTGGTCTTATCTCAAACCAATTAGCACCTAGGTGGGAATTCACACTCAGCTATTCAAGTATAAAATGACTGCCACAGTTACTCCAATGATGGTACTGATGTCTAAATGGTGTTAGTGGTAGCACTGTTAGATTTAGATTATCCAATCCCAGGCTGTACACTCACCTTGCTCAGTGTCTGTGTAGTGGACCCTCAGTAAAATCTCCCAGACAATCTGACTCCTCTGGGATGGTGAGAAGAACGGCTCTCGATCCTTGACAATGAACCTGTGGCAGAGAATACCATCAGCCATGAGGCAAAAAGGTGACTCCTTTCCATATGGAGTGGAAGACTGATTCAATATGATCAAAGGAGGAGATAAAGTGCTAAAACTACTCGAAATTTGGTAAATACAGTATATATGACCTGTTCATCCCTTCCCATGGAAGGGAAGAACAGGTCTAAATCCTTGGAGAAAGAGCCTCTCACCTCAAGGAATCTTCCTTAAGGGGTGGTACAGGTAAATAAAACAGAAAAGTACATAATGTACTATAAAATAGATGAATGACCTACATGGGATTAACACTCCTATTAATTATTATTCTTCTTTCAACTTTTCGGCCGTCTCCCACCGAGGTAGGGTGGCCCAAAATGAAAAACAAAAGTTTCTCTTTTTAACTTTAGTAATGTAGTATACAGGAGAAGGGGTTACTAGCCCCTTCCTCCCGGCATTTTAGTCGACTCTTACGACACGCATGGCTTACGGAGGAAGAATTCTGTTCCACTTCCCCATGGAGATAAAAGGAAATAAGAACAAGAACTAGTAAGAAAATAGAAGAAAATCCAGAGGGGTGTGTATATATATGCTTGTACATGCATGTGTAGTGTGACCTAAGTGTAAGTAGAAGTAACAAAACATACCTGAAATCTTGCATGTTTATGAGACAAAAAAGACACCAGCAATCCTACCATCATGTAAAACAATTACAGGCTTTCATTTTACACTCACTTGACAGGACAGCAGTACCTCCCTGGGCGGTTGCTGTCTACCAACCTACTACCTAGGACTCCTTTTAATATTATAATAATAACATAAAATGGCTCCCAGAACTAAATAATTTTAGTTACAAAGACTAATGCAAATGCTAATGTAGTCTGAAAGAAAGCAAAGGGAAGACATGATAGCCAGATTAAATCATGAAAATTATATCAGACAAATTTGAAGCTCCTGGCACCAACAATGAGACTAAAAAGCCAGTTATAAACTGGGAAAAAAGTCCTACTGAAAGGACACTAGAAAGTATTTTATCACAAATACAGTAATAAGATCAAGGAGGTAGGAAACAAGGGAAAGAAAAGGGGAAGTTATCATAGACTTAATGACTTTTGCATTCAAATTCCTGAAGTGATAAACATGTGTAGGAGTGGTAGAGGCTCAGTCCTGTGCATGCTAATCATGGCCCAATCACTGACAAGTTAAGAACTTTCAAAGAAACAATGGAATTCAAAGGAAATGAATACTATAACTGAAGTAGTCATTTCCTGCAAAATGAAAATAATCAAAGTCCCCTAAATTGTTGATGCAGCAACTTACAACTTGCCACTAAACAGGAGTTACAATCTGTAAAATATGATTTATGAAGAATGAGAGCACTTGAAAGGCATTTGTTTGAATATTGTTATTCTTATTATATTAATGGGAGACACTAAGCCCATAAATATGCACCATTTAGCATTTAAGGAAAAAAAGGCAATCTGGTTTGATTCAAAGGGAAGGTTACTTCCAATTATATTGAGCCATTCACGAGAATAAGGGCACCACCCTTTTTCCCCAGCCTTCCTTGAAAAGTTAACAGAAGAGAGGAGAAAGCAATAATAATAATACGTATCTGTATTTCTACCAGTACATGTATACAAGGTATACAGACCTAGCTGACATCAATGACATACAGTACTACTGTATGTGTATTAATTACAATTTTGTCCTAGGCACATGTCGATTGAAAACTGGGCCTGCTGTATATGCGTGTGTGTGTGTTTATGTGTATGTATGTGTGTGTGTGTGTGTGACCCAACAATTAAAATTTGCACCAAGAACTCATTACAGTTGTGACTGGGTGTAGACTAGTGAATTGCTCATTACTTTATAATTTGTTCATGATTGTAACCATGTATAAATGTAAGTAAGTAAATTTACTTACATGATTCATTACCTTTGTAACTTCTGAGTTCATTACATTTGTAACTTGTGAGTTCATTACCTTTGTAACTTGTGAGTTCATCACCTTTGTAACTTGTGAGTTCATTACCTTTGTAACTTGCTCAGCTATCAAAACTTTGGGGTCCAGTCCCTGGACCCATTATGTACCTCTGTAATCTTTTGACTACCACCCACAGGATGGGTATGGGGTGAATAATAAAGATATCAAACTAACTACAGTGGTACCTCGAGTTACGATGGTCCCCAAAATCGCCTTTTTATGTAAGTTTATTTTTTTAAATGCTTTTGTAAGTATATTTTTGGGGGTGTAAAAGGACTAGTCTATTTTACATTATTCCTTATGGGGATAAATTCGTTTGGTAATGGCACTTGAACAGCATTCTCGAACGAAAAAATATCGTAACTCGAGGTACCACTGTATACAGAAAGCCCCTTGTCATGCAGAGCATTTTGGGCAAATTACATCAGTTTTGTCCGAGGATGTGACCCACACCACTCAACTAACAGGGACAACAGGTGTAAGGAAACACGCCCAATGTTTCCACCCTTGCTGAGAATCGAACCCAGACCCTCAGCATGTGAAGGGAGAGCTTTGCCTACCAGGCCACAATATATGATACCCACACTTAAGCTCTTGAAAGGCTGTGATGTAATAAATAGTAAGTAAAGTAAAGTAAAGGTTTATTTCTTCATAAAGGTTACAATGTGTAATTACAATTTTGGTTTGCTAAGTACAAAGAATGCCACTATCATGTCGGGGCATTTCGGGCAGACTAATCCTAATACATAGAAACAACTTAAAACTAGACAGATAATAGTACATAGTATATACTTAAAACTAGACAAGATATCATTTATAAAGAGCCAATAAGACCAAGAGGCCATTATTTCAAATTACAATGTGTGAGTGGTTGTGACTCCAGACCCATGGTGTGAGTGGTAGTGACCCCATGGTGTGGGTGGTATTGACCCCATGGTGTGGGTGGTAATGGCCCCATGGTGTGGGTGGTAATGACCCCATGGTGTGGGTGGTAGTGACCCCATGGTGTGGGTGGCAGTGACCCCATAGTGTGGGTGGTAGTGACCCCACGGTGTGGGTGGTATTGACCCCATGGTGTGTGTGGCATTGACCCCATGGTGTGGGTGGTATTTATCCCATGGTATGGGTGGTATTTATCCCATGGTGTGGGTGGTAGTGACACCATGGTGTAGGTGGTAGTGACCCCATGGTGTGAGTGGTAGTGAACCCATGGTGTGAGTGGTAGTGACCCCATGGTGTGAGTGGTAGTGACCCCATGGTGTGGGTGGTATTGACTCCATGGTGTGGGTGGTATTGACCCCATAGTGTGGGTGGTATTGACCCCATGGTGTGGGTGGTATTGACCCCATGGTGTGGGTGGTATTGACCCCATGGTGTGGGTGGTATTGACCCCATGGTGTGGGTGGTAATGGCCCCATGGTGTGGGTGGTAATGACCCCATGGTGTGGGTGGTAGTGACCCCATGGTGTGGGTGGCAGTGACCCCATGGTGTGAGTGGTAGTGACCCCATGGTGTGGGTGGTAGTGACCCCACGGTGTGGGTGGTATTGACCCCATGGTGTGTGTGACATTGACCCCATGGTGTGGGTGGTATTTATCCCATGGTATGGGTGGTATTTATCCCATGGTGTGGGTGGTAGTGACACCATGGTGTGGGTGGTAGTGACCCCATGGTGTGAGTGGTAGTGACCCCATGGTGTGAGTGGTAGTGACCCCATGGTGTGAGTGGTAGTGACCCCATGGTGTGGGTGGTAGTGACCCCATGGTGTGGGTTGTAGTGACCCCATGGTGTGGGTGGCAGTGACCCCATGGTGAGTGGAGGTCAAAATATTTATCATATAATTGCTCCAAGGGCTGGGCCCTGAGGTTTCAATGGCTAAGCAAGTTAAAGTGATTATTATTATTATAATAAAAAAGAAGTGCTAAACCTACAAGGGTAGTTAAAGTGATAAAGAACTATTTATGTAAAAATTTATATTCTGGTAACAATCATAAAGTTGATTATGTATTATTATTATTATAATCAAATAGAAGCGCCAAACCACAGGGGTTATACAGCGCTGCAGGTTGTGCAGGATG
>WNWK01020122.1:22500-36437 GCA_009830355.1 Cherax destructor | reverse complement strand
GATTAGTGCAGAAGCTGGAGGACGAGGCAGGGGTAACAGGGAAGGCACTACAATGGATCAGGGAATACCTGTCAGGAAGACAGCAGCGAGTCATGGTACGTGGCGAGGTGTCAAAGTGGGCGCCAGTGATGAGTGGGGTTCCACAGGGGTCAGTCCTGGGACCACTGCTGTTTCTGGTATTTGTGAACGACATGACGGAAGGAATAGACTCCGAAGTGTCCCTGTTTGCAGATGATGTGAAGTTGATGAGAAGAATTCAATCAGACGAGGACCAAGCAGAACTACAAAGGGATCTGGACAGGCTGCAAGCCTGGTCCAGCAATTGGCTCCTGGAGTTCAACCCCACCAAGTGCAAAGTCATGAAGATTGGGGAAGGGCAAAGAAGACCGCAGACGGAGTACAGTCTAGGGGGCCAGAGACTGCAAACCTCAATCAAGGAAAAAGATCTTGGGGTGAGTATAACACCAGGAACATCTCCTGAGGCGCACATCAACCAAATAACTGCTGCAGCATATGGGTGCCTAGCAAACCTAAGAACAGCATTCCGACATTTTAATAAAGAATCGTTCAAGACTCTGTATACTGTGTACGTTAGGCCCATACTGGAGTATGCTGCACCAGTTTGGAACCCACACCTAGCCAAGCACGTGAAGAAGCTCGAGAAAGTGCAAAGGTTTGCAACAAGACTAGTCCCGGAGCTAAGGGGTATGTCCTACGAAGAGAGGTTAAGGGAAATCGACCTGACGACACTGGAGAACAGGAGAGATAGGGGGGACATGATAACAACATATAAGATACTAAGAGGAATTGACAAAGTGGACAAAGACAGAATGTTCCAGAGATGGGACACAGCAACAAGGGGACACAGTTGGAAGTTGAAGACTCAGATGAATCACAGAGATGTTAGGAAGTATTTCTTCAGTCACAGAGTGGTCGGGAAGTGGAATAGTTTAGGAAGCGATGTAGTGGAGGTAGGCTCCATACATAGATTTAAGCAGAGGTATGATAAAGCTCATGGGGCAGGGAGAGTGACCCAGTAGCGGCCAGTGAAGAAGCGGGGCCAGGAGCTGTGACTCGACCCCTGCAACCACAACTAGGTGAGTACAACTTATTATTGTTAACATTGTGTTTCTTGAAGGCTCTGGGATTTTCTGAGTGATACACCAGTAAAGGCTTCACTTTAAAATCACCACTGGCATTAGCACACAACATGAGAGTTAGCCTGTCTTTCATAGGCTTGTGTCCTGGCAGTGCCTTTTCCTCCCGAGTAATGAAGGTCCTGTTGGGCATTTTCTTCCAAAACAGGCCTGTTTCATCACAATTAAACACTTGTTGGGGTTCGAATTTTTTAGTGTCTACAAACCCCTGGAATTCCTGCACAAATTTTTCAGCTGCACGTTTGTCTGAGCTGGCTGCCTCACCATGCCTCACAACACTATGTATGCCACTACGTTTCTTAAACCTCTCAAACCAGCCTTTGCTGGCTTTAAAATCACTCGCCTCAGCACTGGTTGCAGGCATTGTCTTGACAAGATCTGCATGCAACTGCCTTGCCTTTTCACAAATTATCGCCGTGGAAATACTATCACCCACTATCTGTTTTTCATTGATCCACACCCCCAACAACTTCTCAACCTCATCCACTGTTTTCGATCTATTTTTTGTTAACATATCAACCCCTTTTGCAACATTAGCTTCCTTGATTTCTTTTCTCTTTGCCAGGATAGAGGTGATAGTAGATGTGTTTTTTCCATACATCCTGGCAAGCTCACTCACACGTAGGCCACTCTCATATTTTTCTACAATCTCCTTCTTCACTTCGATGGTGTTCCTCACTTTTATTACCACAGGGGTGCCACTAGGAAGCTTTTTTGGACCCATGGTGACTTATTTCACAGTAACAATCACTAAACCACCAATAAACACAACAAATGTATTGTGAATGTTTGAAAGAGCACGCTGGGTAATGTTCTCTCAATGGTAAACAACGCTAAACTGGCATCCTGCGCGGCGAGGCGTGCAAGCGCGGGCAGGCGGACAGGTTTGGTACGGCCCGATACACGAGGGAATGACCGATACATGAGGGAAACATAGACCAAAAATAGCCACCGAAACACGAAATCACCGATATATGGAATCACCCAAACACTAGGGATCACTGTATATATATACAGTGGACCCCCGGAGTTCATCATTAATTCGTTCCAGATTGCTGGTCAAGTGCCGTTACCGAACGAATTTGTTCCCATAAGGAATAATGTAAATTAGATTAGTCCTTTTAGACCCCAAAAATACACTTACAAAAGCACTTACAAAAGTACACTTACATAATTGTTCGAGTTTGGAGCAATACGAACTCCGGGGGTCCACTATATACAGTGGTACCTCGAGTTACGATATTTTTTCGTTCGAGAATGCTGTTCAAGTGCCATTACCAAACGAATTTATCCCCATAAGGAATAATGTAAAATAGACTAGTCCTTTTACACCCCCAAAAATATACTTACAAAAGCATTTAAAAAAATAAACTTACATAAAAGGGCGATTTTGGGGACCATCGTAACTCGAGGTACCACTGTATATGTATATGCATGTATATACATCGCAACTGCATGAATTTTGCACAATATTATTTTATCTTCATCATCATCATCAGGCATATTTGAGCAGGGTAGCTATTTACTGTTCTAAATGCGAGTGTAGTCAGACTTCCAAGTTCAAGCACACCTTGGTGTCAGGAGAACCAGTCATTCACTGATAAATTTTTGACTTTCCATCTCCAGTTTTCTGAAATTGTGTGCCATAGTAGTGTTTTTACTTGGTGAATACTGCCTGGATCCCATGTTCTTTCTCTGAGCACAGAACATTTAATATCGAAGTTCATTCATACCATCAACCTTTTTGGTGTAGCTAAAGTATATCCGGGAAGCAAATTCTTTAATAAGAAGTTTCCAATTGGTAATGAGAAATGAAGTCTTCCCCAAGGTTTCATCAAAAAGTCCAAGACATGATTTAGTGTCCTTTCTAATGAATAATGTGTTTCTTATATCTCTGCTCAGGTCTTGGCATATGAAGACATCTGTGTCATTTGTACATGAATGAGTGCAGAGTAGCTTAGAACCATGCCTTGCATGTAGCAGTACACGTATTTCAGCTTCTTCTTGGTTTTTACTTGAGAATTTCAATGTTTTTCCCACTTGTCACAATGTAATATCCACAGATTGTAATTTGAGTACATTTATTAACTGTTATAAGCAAATGTTTAACTAAAAGAAACTCAATCAACTTCTCTAGTATATTAAAAACCACCTACTCACCCTTAACTAAATACTCATACTCAAAAAATACTCAATGTTATTTTCCTATAAGATAATTTCCATTTTTATAATAATAATAATAATAATAATATTTTTATTTTGTTGCAAGTTACAAGTATACATAGTTATTGGTAGTTACAATTATAAAACTGTAATGCAAGGAGAGCCACTGGCATGCCATGGCATTAGGGGCAGCTTATTCTAAAGACTTATTCACTAAGTACTTAATACTAGAGAAATTGATTGAGTTTATTCTAGTTATATATTATTTCAAATTAGTACAATATGATTATACATACTATTAAAAAGACAATACTAGAGAAATTGGTTGAGTTTATTCTAGTTGTATATTTTATTTCAAGTTACAATATATTGATGTTATACTAGTAAAATAACAATACTAGAGAAATTTATTGAGTTTCTTCTAGTTATATATTTTATTTCAAATTAACAAAATGATGATACTATACTAATTAAAATGACAATATGATGATATGAAATTGCAACAAGTGTTCTATTATATTACTTTCAAAAATGTTCAATGTTATTTTCCTATAAGATAATTTCAACTTTTACCATTATATTACCACCTAATCACCCTAAACTGAATATGCATTCTGTAAATTACTTTTAAAAATGCTAAATGTTATTTTCCTTAAGATAATTTCAATTTTTACTATTAACTACCATCCTACTAAACACTTGTTACAATGTAGTATCACCATAATGTAATTTGAACATTGTAATATCATCATATTGTAATCTGAACAATATTTAAACAAGTCAAACTCTATCAATTTCTCCAATATTATGTGCATAGTCTATAAGCCATTAGATTAAGCTGCCCTCAATGCCATGGCATATCAGTGGCTCTCCTTGCACTTCTATGTAAACTTCTATGTAAAATTGCGAAGAAATAAAATTTGTATTGTATTTGTATTGTATAAGTAGTCTATAAGCCATTAGATTAATCTGCCCTTAATGCCATGGCATGCTAGTGGTTCTCTTTGCACTTCAGTTCATGTTTGTAATAACAAAATCTCGATGTAAACTTGCAATGAAATAAAAATTTATTATTTATTATTATTATTAAGTTTGATACATTGGTCCCCACAGGTCATGAATCTAGTTTTGTCACTAAACTGTTCTCTCTTTTTTTATGCAAGAAACCCAGTTTGCTTGTTCTTGCTGTGTGTCCATGTCAGCAGTCACCTAGAGTTTTAAATTTTGTGATCAGTTCATACTGGGAGAAAGTTATACATTTTTCTGATCCACTACTTATATGTTTGATTTACTTTGTCATGCACGACCAGATGATACTTAGCCATTGTTTGAGGAGGCGCTCTTTCACCGGTTGAATTTTGATGCTGTTCGAACAAGTTAATGATTATTTTTTATGAGTGAATTCTGATCTGAGTTTTCTGTGATAGTCTTCATTTGGAATATTATTTGCAACGTCTTTGGGAAAGTTACCAGTGTACTCAAATTACATTATTGCCACAGCTTTAAAAAAGCTTACTTACTGTACTGATATTTTGATGTCCTGTGGCTTCAAAACAAAGATTCCACAGAGGACTACTGCAGACCACAGCTTGATGCCATTGTTGCCCTCAAACAGAGATCATGGTAGTACCGCAGTATTTATTTATTGTTAAAAAAATCACTACTATATAAATTAATATGCCTTTAACCCTTTGGGGGTCGGTGCCGTACTAGTACGTTTTACGAGCAGGGGTTGGTGCCGTACTAGTACGCCCAAATTCTAGCGGCCTCAATTTAAGCAGAAAACATATGGTAGGCATACATATGAAAGAATGGGTCTGTGCGGTCAGTGTGCACAGTATACAAAAAATCCTGCAGTACACACTGCATAATGAGAGAAAAAAAACTGACCATTTTTTTCGATTAAAACAGAGTAATTTGCAGTCGATTTTGGTATGGTTTTTATTGATGTATTCTCGTTTTCTTGGTCTCATTTGATAGAATGGAAGATATATTACAGAAATAGAGATGATTTTGATTGGTATGACAATGACAAGTACAGTGGTACCCCGACTTACGATGGTCCCCAAACACACCCTTTTATGTAAGTTGATTTTTTTAAATGCTTTTGTAAGTGTAATTTTGGGGGTCTGAAAGGACTAGTCTATTTTACATCATTTCTTATGGAGATAAATTTGTTTGGTAATGGCACTTGAACAGCATTCTGGAATGAAAAAATATCGTAAGTCGGGGTACCACTGTACCTTGAAATTGAGCTCAAAGTAGCGAAAATGTTCGATTTTTGACGATGTTCAAGAGTAAACAAATCAAACCATGCCTCCAATACACATCAACTGGCGAGTCTTATATTCATGCACAAGTGCTCTGATATTATTTATACCATTTTTACAATGATGCAGTTGTATACATAACAGAAAATCTTCTATTTTTTGTGAGAATAAAAATTCAAAATGAAAAGCAAAAGTAATGGAACAGGGGCCTGGAGACGTGACTAATGAACAGAGAACATGTTATTTTAGTGCCAGGAATGTCTGCCTTGTTTACTCTGGACCCTATTTTGAAATTGGCATCGTTTGAAATTTGTGTGAAATTGGAAAATTGCTATTTTCTGACCACTATTTTGGGTAGATGAAATTGGTAAATAGGCGGTTTCTTGTACTCAATCGATAGAAGAAATGGAGTTCTAGCGAAATAGATATAATTTTAGGAGACTGAAACATTGGAATTTGTTGAAAATATGGCTCAAAGTGGGCAAAATCGCTGATGCGTAAGTGTCATGGCTACCGCTAACTTCGCGAAAGCATAATTCCGTTAGTTTTCGATCAAATTTCATAATTTTGGTGGCGTTATGATCGGAAAAAGATTCTCTATCATTTCATAAGAAAAAAATAATTTTTTTTTTTACAAAAAAATTTCGACCCTAGGAACACTTTCCTGAGAAGGTCTGTCGACCCCCAAAGGGTTAATATTGCCTCGCGTGAAGAGGGTTATGTATAATTAATCAATCCATGTTAACTGAATGATTTCAGTACACTTGGTAAAAATCATGATACATATTTTCTAAGTCAAAATTTATTTAGAAATTGCACACTTTGTCTAAGTTAGGTTAGGCAAGGTGTGTAAGGAAACAGGACAAGTGTTTTTTGACGTGGGTCTTAGTCATATAATGAACTTTTGGTCGTCTGACCAAGGCCTTCTGATAGCTTACCGGTTAAGTATTATTATATTCATTAAGTGTCTAAGCTACACTTTGCCTACCTGTGTGAACATTTTATATTATTAAAAGAGGTGTTTCTTTTTAAATGCATGTGGCATCTTATTCAATAGTTTTAACTTAATTGCTACTATAGTTATTGTAATTTGCTATATTACACGTAATAAATTTGAGTCTCAATTAAACGTAAAGAAAAAATTAAGAAAGACCTAGCCTTAATTAAATTAAAGATCGACCACAGAATGACATTTAACTGGGAATCTCCCTTGTCCATCACACGTGTCCAGAGTTCAGACATCAAACAAACTAGATCCAAAAATTTAAAATCATTTGGTAGTCAAATCCAAAACTTGGAGTTCTAATTCATGAACGAGTATCATTTATTGTAGACATTTTCCATAAGCAAGATGTACAAATCATGTAACACACATTAGAACTGGCATCAGTAGGAATAATACTTCTGTATCATTACATTAATGGTGTACTGTACTGACAAGCTGATGACTAAGATACATGAGCAACACCTCGGGATCTTTATTATGAAGACGTTTCACCTGCCAGTAACTCTTTCTATTCAGTACAAAGATTACAGACTGAACACTGTCTAAGAACGATAGACAGTCCCTCAGCTTAGACAAAACGTGTCCGGTTCAAAAGCCTTGATCAGATTATTCAAGGCTGAACACCTATCAAGTCTGAGAGTCTGATTAACCCATCTTCCACTGTCTCAGGTAAATAATCTCTGCACTGAATGCACAAATAACCCGCAAATAGGAGAGAGGACCTTACGACGATGTTTCAGTCCGACTTGGGACCATTTACAAAGTCACACTGTACTGAATTAAAAGTTTACTGCTTGGGGAAACTTCTTCTTACCAAAATTACACAGGTGTTGCACATATTTACAATACATCAATACGTCTGCTCTTTGATGGCAGAATTGTTAAGCTATTCGAGTCACGTACTAAGTGGTGGGTGGTAATAAGTGGTGGTGGGTGGTAATAAGTGGTGGTGGGTGGTAATAAGTGGTGGTGGGTGGTAATAAGTGGTGGTGGGTGGTAATAAGTGGTGGTGGGTGGTAATAAGTGGTAGTGGGTGGTAGAAAGTGGTGGTGGGTGGTAGTAAGTGGTGGTAGGTGGTAGTATGTACTAGGTGGTAGGTAGTAGTATGTGGTCATAGATGGTAGTAAGTGGTTATAGGTGGTAGTAAGTGATGGGGGATAGTACTAGGTAGTAGTAAGTGGTTGTAGGTGGTAGTAAGTGGTGGTGGGTGGTAGTAAGTGGTGGTGGGTTGTAGCAAGTGGTGGTGGGTGGTAATAAGTGGTGGTGGGTGGTAATAAGTGGTGTTGGGTGGTAGTACTAGGTGGTGAGTGGTAGTAAGTGGTGGTAGGTAGTAGTAAGTGGTCGTAGGTGGTAGTAAGTGGTGGTAGGTGGTAGTAAGTGATGGGGGTAGTACTAGGTGGTAGTAAGTGATGGGAGTAGTACTAGGTGGTGGTGGGTAGTAGTAGTACTAGGTGGTGGTGCACCTACACAATGAACCTAAAGCTGTTTCCATATCATACATCACACAGCATGGTCATACATCATGAATTATACATCACACAGCATGGTCATACATCATGAATCATACATCACACAGCATGGTCATACATCATGAATCATACATCACACAGCATGGTCATACATCATGAATCATACATCACACAGCATGGGTCATACATCATGAATCATACATCACACAGGATGGCTCATACATATGAATCATACATCCTTACACAGGATGGTTCATACATCACCAATCAATCAATCAACTATATTTCTGATAATATTACAAAGTGGGGTTTACATATGTTATTTAGATATTTTATGAAGCAAGTATTACAAGAAGGCCAATAATATGCCTAGGTATGCCTAGGCACTTCAGGCAGTCTTATACTAGATCTTACTCTATAGTGACACAACGATTATACGTAATGGTATTAAGGTTAGGTAATTGTAGTGATTAACTAGGCTTACAAAATTGAGGTATGTACAGTGGACCCCCGAGTAACGTACAAAATTCATTCCAGAAGCCTGCTCAAGTGCCATTACCGAACGAATTTACTCCCTTAAGAAATAATGTCAAGTAGGTTAGTCCATTTCAGACCCCCAAAAATACACTTACAAAAGCACTTACAATATTATACTTACATAATTGTACAATTTCCGGGGTGTTCGTTACTCGGGGTCCACTGTAGTTTAAAAATTTAACAATTAGTTTATATATTAATGGAAATGGTGATGTGTTGGCATGATACAGTTTCTATATTGGAGTGTCTTAGGCAAACTTATGACTAGCTTAAGAATTATGAAGCAATAGTTGTATTAGAATTTTGGTTACAGTCATGTGCAAATTAAAGGGAATCACAGATATCAATAAGTGTATTTTGCTGTGGATATGTGCAAGATAAAGTAGTTTTCATGTGGTTAGCTACTGGTTGGGTGCGTAAGTGAAATAAGATGTTTTTAACAGTGTTTTTGAAAATGGAGGTTGTGTCTGCAGTTCTAGAGTTTTCAGGCAGGGAGTTCCAGATTTTAGGCCATTTTATGTACATTGAATTTTTGTATAGATTTAGTTGGACACGGGGAATGTCAAAGAGATATTTGTGTCTGGTATTATGTCTATGGGTCCTGTCACAACTGTCAAGAAAGTGTTTTAGCTCAGGGTTAAAGTTGGAATTTATAGTTATATAAATGTAGATTGCAGAGCAGTAAGTGTGGATGTTCTGAACAGTGAGTAAGTTTAGTTCTTCGAAGAGTGGAGGGGG
Organism: Cherax destructor; assembly: GCA_009830355.1. NCBI lineage: Eukaryota > Metazoa > Arthropoda > Malacostraca > Decapoda > Parastacidae > Cherax > Cherax destructor. The sequence continues at coordinate 27,097 of WNWK01020122.1, read as the reverse complement.
GTGTGTTGCCTAGCGTTGGATTGCGTGATAATTCTTACTGCGGCTTTTTGTTGGGTTATTATTGGCTTTAGGTGGGTAATTGCTGTTGATCCCCAAGCACAAATGGCATATGTGAGGTAGGGATAGATGAGTGAATAGTATAGTGTGAGTAGGGCTGATTGTGGTACATAGTAACATATCTTAGAGAGGATTCCCACAGTTTTGGACACTTTCTTTGTTGTGTGTTGGATATGAGTGCTGAATTTCAGGTTGCTGTCGAGGTGAAGGCCCAGGAATTTGCCCTCATTATGTTTAGCAATAGGAGTGTTGTTGATCTTAATGTTTAATTGTGCATCACCTGTTCTGTTACCAAACATAATATAGAAGGTCTTATCAGTGTTGAGTGTAAGTTTATTGGCTGTCATCCAGGTAGATATTTTTAGTAATTAGTCATTGGGGTTGAGGGTGGCAAGATTTGGGTGGGAGATGAACCACACAGGATGGCTCATACATCATGAATCATACATCACACAGGATGGTTCATAAATCATGAATCATACATTAACTCACAGGATGGTTCATACATCACCATACAGGATGGTTCATACATCACGAATCATACATCACACAGGATGGTTCATACATCATAGCAAAGGATGAGCCATACATCATACAAGATGGATTATACATCACAGGATGAGCCATACATCACAATGGATGCATTATACATCACACAGGATAAACCATACATCACACAGGATGGGTCACACATTATCCCACTGGGATGGGCCATACATCATCACACAGGATGTGTTACTCATCGCACATCATGAGTCATACGTCATCACACAGGATGGGTTATACGTGACACATGATAGGTCATACACAGATGCTTTACATACATATGGTATTAGAGTCTGACAGGCTGAACTGGGAGACATTTAACAATTATTCAGTTCCTGAAGAATTCAAATTAACTAATATTACTGTCACGAGGGACATGGTTATCAAACAGATAGATAAACTGAAGCAAAATAAGTCCCCGGGACCCGACGAGTTGTTTTCCAGGGTATACTTAAAGAATGCAAGATGGAACTTAGTCAGCCATTAACGAATGTGTTTAATACGTCCATCCTAACTAGTGTTGTGCCAGAGATGTGGAAGATAGCTAATGTAGTTCCTATATTCAAATCAGGGGATAAGTCAATTCCATCAAATTACCGTCCAATAAGCCTCACGTCTATAGTAGGCAAATTATTAGAATCAATTATAGCTGATATTATTAGAAGTCACCTTGAAGAACATAATTTGATTAATGAATCTCAGCATGGGTTCACGAGAGGTCGTTCCTGCCTGACAAATTTACTGACGTTTTTCAATAAAACATTTGAGGCAGTAGACAGTGATAAAGAATATGATATAGTTTACTTGGATTTCAGTAAGGCCTTCGATAGAGTACCTCACAAGAGAGACTTAAGAAAGGAGGCAGCTCATGGTATAGGAGGTAAAGTTCTAGCATGGATAGAGGCATGGCTTACCAATAGAAAGCAGAGAGTTTCCATTAATGGGGTCAAATCTGAATGGGGATTAGTCACTAGTGGCATTCCACAAGGATCAGTTTTAGGCCCATTGTTGTTCATAATTTACATAAATGACCTTGATGAAGGAATTGCAAGTGACATGAGTAAATTTGCTGATGATACAAAGATAGGCCGTATAATTCATTCTGAGGAGGATACCAGTGAACTCCAGGAGGATTTGGACAAATTAATGTCTTGGTCTGAAAAGTGGCAGATGAAGTTCAATGTGGACAAGTGTAAGGTGCTACCTGGAGTCTACCTGGAGAGAATTCCAGGGGTCAACGTCCCCGCGGCCCGGTCTGTGACCAGGCCTCCTGTTTGACCAGAGTCTGATCAACCAGGCTGTTACTGCTGGCCGCATGCAGTCCAACGTACGAACCACAGCCAGGCTGATCAGGTACCTACTTGAGGTGCCTGTCCAGTGCCTGCTTGAAGACAGCCAGGGGCTTGTTGGTAATCCCCCTGATGTATGCTGGGAGGCAGTTGAACAATCTTGGGCCCCTCACACTTATTGTGTTGTCCCTCAACGTGCTAGTGGCACCCCTGCTCTTCATTGCTAGTCCTTGGTAATGAAAATATCCCTCGAATTTATAAACTAGGTGAAGTAGAGCTTGATCATACAGAATGTGAAAAAGACTTGGGAGTCATGGTAAGCAGGAATCTAAAGCCAAGACAACAGTGCCTAAGTGTGCACAATAAGGCTAACAGATTACTAGGATTTATTTCAAGAAGTATAAGCAACAGAAGTCCAAAAGTTATTTTACAGCTCTATACATCACTAGTGAGACCTCATTTGGATTATGCAGCTCAGTTTTGGTCTCCTTACTACAGAATGGTTATAGATTCTTAGGAGAACATACAGAGAAGAATGACTAAAATGATTTACAGTATGTATAAGAAATCTCCCGTATGAAGATAGACTTAGAGCGTTGAATCTCCACTCTCTGGAGAGACGTAGAATGAGGGGAGATATCATCGAGGTGTACAAGTGGATGATGGGCATAAACAAAGGAGATATTAATAAAATACTGAGGATATCGAACCAAGTAAGAACCAGAAATAACGGATTTATATTGGATAAATTTAGATTTAGAAAGGACATAGGCAAGTACTGGTTTTCGAACAGAGTTGTAGATGCGTGGAACAATCTTCCGAGTAGGGTAATAGAGGCTAGGACCTTGGGTGGCTTTAAAAAGAGATTGGACAAATATATGAGTGGGAGGGGCTGGGTTTGATTAAGTGTCGTGAGTACGGGAGTAAATTCTTAGGTAGTGGTGGTTTTGATAAGGACTTGCCTTGTATGGGCCAGTAGGCCTTCTGCAGTGTTCCTCCATTCTTATGTTCTTATGTATATCAGTGTGGGATGAGTTCATTAAGTATATTCCACTGTAGGTTTAGTATCTGTGGGAGCTTCCAAGGTTCCGTGATAACAGGGGCTGTAATTTTTATGAAGAAGGCATTACCAGTTGCCTGGCTGATCGGTGACAGTACTAGGCCAGTCATGCACAAGGTGATGAGCGTAGTAACGAAGGAGTAATGTACTGGCTCAAGGTTCAAAGACACGCGGTGTTGATTTTCTTTTTAATTTAGACAACATTTCGTTCAGGCTTGAGGCGAAATCTTGAGCGAGATATCATCTAAATTACAGATTTGCTCTGTCCTCTGTCTTTATATTCACTTGTAAGCTCTTTGCTTCAGTCACAGTGGACTGTGTCTCCAGGAGAGGACAGTAGGGTACCAGAGGTGAAAGAATAAAGATCTTAATAAAAACTTTATTGAGGAAAATGCGATAATATAGATTATGTTATGTACTTGAGCATATATTTGAAATTGAGCGCAAGAGCGAAGAAAGTTTTAGTGGTATCAGGTGATAGATTCACATTTATATATTTATTTCTTTTCACTAATATCTATTTGATGATATTTACCTGGAGTTTACCTGGAGAGAATTCCAGGGGTCAACGCCCCCACGGCCTGGTCTGCGACCAGGCCTCATGTTGGACCACAGCCTGATCAACCAGGCTGTTACTGCTGGCCGCACGCAGTCCAACGTACGAACCAGAGCCTGGCTGGTCAGGTACCGACTTTAGGTGCCTGTCCAGTGCCTGCTTGAAGACAGCCAGGGGTTTGTTGGTAATCCCCCTTATGTATGCTGGGAGGCAGTTGAACAATCGTGGGCCCCTGACACTTATTGTGTTGTCCCTCAACATGCTAGTGGCACCCCTGCTTTTCATTGGGGGGATGTTACATCATCTGCCGAGTCTTTTGCTTTCGTAGGGAGTGATTCTCGTGTGCAAGTTTGGTACTAATCCCTTGAGAATTTTCCACGTGTATATAATAATGTATCTCTCCCGCCTGCATTCTAGGGAGTATAGGTTTAGAAAATTCAAGCGTTCCCAGTAATTGAGGTGGTTTATCGCAGTTATGCGTACCGTGAAGGTTCTCTGCACATTTTCAAGGTCAGCAATTTCACCCGCCTTGAAAGGTGCAGTTAGTGTGCAGCAATATTCCAGCCTAGATAGAACAAGCAATCTGTAAAGTGTGATGAAAAACAATAATTGTGTTCTCTATGAGCTATAATTACATTTTATCCATGGCTCTACTAATCACATTCTCTACTAAATATAATTAGTGAAAGATTTAAAAGAAAAGGTGGTCAAGTCAAAAAGGGGTGTCAGGATGTAACTGTTCAACTTTAGTGACATCATTTCGACTACTTCATTACCAAAGTCTTTGATACATTGTACGATAATAGGAACCACTGACTTCTCGTTCATAGTGACCATCCTAATTGAAGATGTAATAAGGATAAGTTCTCAGGGTCCAATATACAAATACAAATATTTATTTTATTGCTAGTTTACATAGGTTTATATGTTGCTAAGTTTTGTGAATCACATCGAGAGTGATATCCTCAAAGTTTCGAAATTTGCAATTACAGTGGACTCCTAGTTATCGGCCATAATTCGTTCCAGAATGCTGTTCGAGTCCCGTTACCGAACGAATTTGTTCCCATAAGGAATAATGTAAATTAGATT
>WNWK01020122.1:0-17500 GCA_009830355.1 Cherax destructor | reverse complement strand
TCGTAACTCGAGGTACCACTGTATATATATATATATATATATATATATATATATATATATATATATATATATATATAATATATATATATATATAAAAACAAGATAAATTACTTTTTTCAAAATAAATTTTGTTCAGAAATATTATGCAGTATAATTGGTACATGTGAACAGCACAAGAGTATGTGGAGCTGCCAGCCAACCCAAGGGGCCAGGAGCTGAGTCTCGACCCCTGCAACCACAATTAGGTGAGTACACACACACACACACACACACACTGGAGGAAAGAAGGGTTAGAGGAGACATGATAACGACATACAAAATACTGCGGGGAATTGACAAGGTAGACAGTGACAGGATGTTCCAGAGAGGGAAAACAGAAACAAGGGGACACAACTGGAAGCTGAAGACTCAGATGAGTCAAAGGGATGTTAGGAAGCATTTCTTCAGCCACAGAGTAGTCAGGAAGTGGAATAGTCTAGAGAAAGATATAGTGGAGGCAGGAACCATACATAGTTTTAAGACAAGGTATGCTAAAGCTCATGGAGCAGGGAGAGCAGAGACCCAGTAGCAGACAGCGAAGAGGCAGGGCCAGGAGCTGAGTCTCGACCCCTGCAACCACAATTAGGTGAGTACACACACACACACACACACACACTGAAGTTGGAAGAACAAGCATGTATAACAGGAAGGGCACTGGAATGGATCAGGGAATACCTCACAGGGAGGCAACAACGGGTCATGGTGCGTGATGAGGTATCACAGTGGGCACCTGTGATAAGCGGCGTACCGCAGGGGTCAGTCCTATGACCAGTGTTATTCTTGGTATATGTAAACAACATGACGGATGGGATAGACTCAGAAGTGACTCTGTTCACAGATGATGTGAAGTTAATGAGGAGAATCACATCGGAAGAGGACCAAGCAGGACTTCAAACAGACCTGGACAAGCTTGACATCTGGTCTAGCAACTGGCTTCTCGAATTCAATCCCACCAAATGCAAAGTCATGAAGATCGGAGAAGGGCAAAGAAGACCGCTGACAGAGTACAGGCTAGGTGGACAAAGGCTACAAACCTCGGCAAAGGAGAAAGACCTTGGGGTGAGTATAACACCAAGCACGTCTCCGGAGGCACACATCAACCAGATAACTGCGGCAGCATATGGGCGACTGGCAAACCTAAGATTAGCGTTCCGTTACCTTAACAAGGACTCGTTTAAGACACTGTACACCGTGTACATCAGGCCCATACTAGAATATGCAGCACCAGTCTGGAATCCACACCTGGTCAAGCACATAAAGAAACTAGAGAAAGTGCAAAGGTTTGCGACAAGGTTAGTTCCACAACTCAGGGGTCTGTCCTATGAAGAAAGGCTGAGGGAAATAGGACTAACAACACTGGAGGAAAGAAGGGTCAGAGGAGACATGATAACGACATACAAAATACTGCGGGGAATCGACAAGGTAGACAGTGACAGGATGTTCCAGAGAGGGAACACAGAAACAAGGGGACACAACTGGAAGCTGAAGACTCAGATGAGTCAAAGGGATGTTAGGAAGCATTTCTTCAGCCACAGAGTAGTCAGGAAGTGGATAGTCTAGAGAAAGATATAGTGGAGGCAGGAACCATACATAGTTTTAAGACAAGGTATGATAAAGCTCATGGAGCAGGGAGAGCAGAGACCCAGTAGTGGACAGCGAAGAGGCGGGGCCAGGAGCTGAGTCTCGACCCCTGCAACCACAATTAGGTGAGTACAATTAGGTGAGTACACACACACACACACACACACACACACACACACGTGGGTTCTTCGGGAAGGAGCTGAGGTACTGAGTGTGCCACTTACCATAATATTCAACATATCCCTTGAAACTTTGCAGCTACCTGAGGTATGGAAGAAGGCCAGCGTAGTCCCCATTTTTAAAAAAGGAGACAGAAAAGAGGCACTAAACTATAGACCGGTGTCACTTACATGTATAGTGTGCAAAGTCCTGGAGAAAATCATCAGGAAAAGAATGGTGGAACACCTTGAGCTGAACAGGATAATAAACACCAGACAGCACGGATTCCGGGAAGGCAAATCCTGTGTAACAAACCTCCTAGAGTTCTATGATAAAGTAACAGAAGTAAGGCAGGAGAGAGAAGGGTGGGTTGATTGCATTTTCCTGGACTGCAGGAAGGCCTTCGACACAGTTCCTCACATGAGATTAGTAAAGAAGTTGGAAGAACAAGCAGGTATAACAGGAAGGGCACTGGAATGGATCAGGGAATACCTCAAAGGGAGGCAACAACGGGTCATGGTGCGTGGTGAGGTATCACAGTGGGCGCCTGTGATGAGCGGTGTACCGCAGGGGTCAGTCCTAGGACCAGTGTTATTCCTGGTATATGTAAATGACATGACGGACGGGATAGACTCAGAAGTGTCTCTATTCGCAGATGATGTGAAAATAATGAGGAGAATCACATCGGAAGAGGACCAGGAAGGGCTACAAACAGACCTGGACAAGCTCGACATCTGGTCTAGCAATTGGCTTCTCGAATTCAATCCCTCCAAATGCAAAGTCATGAGGATCGGAGAAGGGCAAAGAAGACCGCTGACAGAGTACAAGCTAGGCGGACAAAGGCTACAAACCTCGAAAAAGGAGAAAGACCTTGGAGTGAGTATAACACCAAGCACGTCTCCGGAGGCACACATCAACCAGATAACTGCGGCAGCATTTGGGCGACTGGCAAACCTAAGATTAGCATCCTAGGTTCTCTACACATATGCTGCTATGTATGATAATGTATGTAAATGTATTTGTGCATACCTGAATAAACTTACTTACTTACTTACTTACTAACCCACACCTGGTCAAGCACATAAAGAAACTAGAGAAAGTGCAAAGGTTTGCGACAAGGTTAGCTCCACAACTCAGGGGTCTGTCCTATGAAGAAAGGCTGAGGGAAATAGGACTAACAACACTGGAGGAAAGAAGGGTCAGAGGAGACATGATAACGACATACAAAATACTGCGGGGAATCGACAAGGTAGACAGTGACAGGATGTTCCAGAGAGGGAACACAGAAACAAGGGGACACAACTGGAAGCTGAAGACTCAGATGAGTCAAAGGGATGTTAGGAAGCATTTCTTCAGCCACAGAGTAGTCAAGAAGTGGAATAGTCTAGAGAAAGACATAGTGGAGGCAGGAACCATACACAGTTTTAAGACAAGGTATGATAAAGCTCATGGAGCAGGGAGAGCAGATACCCAGTAGCGGGCAGCGCAGAGGCGGGGCCAGGAGCTGAGTCTCGACCCCTTCAACCACAATTAGGTGAGTACACACACACACACAGCTTTAAGATGAGGTACGATAAGGCTCTTGGAGCATGGAGAGAGTGGACCTAGTAGTGACAAGTGAAGAAGTGGGGCCAGGAGTTATGGATCGGCCCCTGCAACGACAAATTGGTGAGTGCACACACACACACACACACACTTCTCGACAAGAACCTGTGACAACTAATAGCTACTACTAACTTCACACACACACATCATTGTCAGAGTTTCACATTTCTACACCACCACATAGCACACAGTGGTATATTACAGGATCCTTACCAAAAAATTACAAAAATCTCACAATAACCAACACCAACAATTCTCTGTGTTTCAATATCTTCATTAGTTAGTCATGGATATTTTTACTTTTTCTGAAAGCATTGAAGTCTCATAATTAAATCTTGTGTTTGGGTTGTTTGTTTATCTATCTCTCTCTCTCTCTCTCACGAAGGCATACACACACACACACACACATACACACACACAGTGGGAGAATGAAAGAGAGAGATCAATCTTTGTTTATGGGCTCCAGGAAGCTGAAGGGGAAACTTACGAAGCAAGAAGACAAGGGGAGAAAAATGCGATTGAAAACATCATGAAAGCAATAGGAGTAGATGACATGACCCAGCTGGCAAATTTTTCTGAGAATAGGGGGGTTTGCAAGAGGAAGAATCCGGCCAGTCAAAGTAATTTTCAAAGCAGAATTGACTCGAAACAGGATCCTGCAGGAGAAAGCAAGACTAAGGGATAGGTCAGAGTACCGGAGGGTGTATCTCGACCATGACAGAACACGGGAAGAAAGACAGAAACTGAAAGAGAGGGTTCAGAGACAAAAGGAGGAAAGAGAGATGGACAGGAGAACCCAGACTCAGGAGGAAGCTCTAATACAACCACCTTCAGATGTTCCCCAACCTGGACAACCCCAATGCAACCAAACAATCTAACCCAAAACACACATGCCATACCCAATGATTCCACCCACCTCATTACAAACTCCACCTTCACACCAACCACCCATAGTTCCCCATCAGATCTCCCACTTTCCCAACCCCAACTTACCCCCCAGACTACGGTTTTAGAAAAGAAGTTGAAGGTTTGGTATACAAATGCAGATGGTGTTATGGGGTATTATGGACTTGTTATGGGGGGCTATTGGAACCCAGCATGTATTGTTGTAATTAAATAACATGAATACCTAATTATATTGAATTAATCAGAAGTACTGCTTGGGTTGAGTTTAAAAGGCTTGGCCAGCCTTAAAAACTTAAGAGCTGAATTACCTGATTTCTCAATATAATAGGTTATATAAATAATGCACACATTTTATTAAGTACTAATTATAAGTTGCATGTCTCATTGTAATAACATAAGATATATTGAGAGTACATGTGGAGATGTGCAAAGTGATGTGTTTTTGTTGAGGGGGAGGAGCTTGGAGAGACTGTTGTTTTCCCACAATCCTCTCTCCTGGAACATGGCTGCTGGAGTGAGCTGGTGTTGTTGTTGGCTGATCTTAACTTGGCTTCAGGGCTGAATGAGTGCCCAAAAGGTAATGGGGAGGGTTGTAGATCGATGTTACTATGACATTCAGTGATCTTCAGTGTATCAAGACACTGGAGGGTTAAGAAATGTTGAGAAAAAGAGAGTTGAAGGTGGCAGCTGAGCCATGTGCTTTGGGAAAGGCTGATTATATGTTTAGGAGTGGAGACCTGTACATTATATGTATATACTTCTTAATATAGCTCTATTTTTATAATGTTGGTTTAAATAACCTTTGAGAGGAATGTGAAAGGACCAATAAGTTTTCAGATGCAGCAGCTAAACCTGAGTAAGTATCTTTTAGCCTATAAGTATCTTACTTTTACCCTAAGACCTTTTAAGTAAATACCCTATGCTAGTACATGTAGAACCTTGATGATAATAGGGGAAAAATAACATAACAGATGGTATAACAAATAAATGTGAGGAGTGGCATGAAAGAATAAAGGAGACATCCCCAGACATAATAGCACTCACAGAAACGAAACTCACCAGGATGATAACAGATGCAAGCTTTCCACCCGGATATCAAATCCTCAGGAAAGATAGAGGGAGCAGAGGGGAAGGAGGAGTTGCACTGCTCATTAAGAACAGGTGGGGATTTGAGGAAGTGGAAGGAATGGATGGAATGGGTGAAAGGGACTACATAGTAGGAACAATTCAGTCTGAGGGCCATAAGGTGGTAATTGCTGTAATGTACAACCCGCCACAGAACTGCAGGAGGCAAAGAGAAGAATACGACGAGAGCAACAGAGCAATGGTAGACACACTAGCCGAGGTAGCCAGAAGAGCCCACATGGGGAGAGCAAAGTTACTAGTTATGGGTGATTTCAATCACAAAGAGATTGATTGGGAAAACCTGGAGCCCCATGGGGGTCCTGAATCATGGAGAGCCAAGATGATGGATGTGGTACTGGAAAACCTCATGCATCAACATGTTAGAGACACTACCAGAGAGAGAGATGGGGATGATCCAGCAAGACTGGACCTAGTATTCACCTTGAGTAGTTCAGACATCGAGGATATCACGTATGAAAGGCCCCTTGGAGCTAGTGATCATTTGGTTCTGTGTTTTGATTATATAGTTGAGCTACAAGTGGAGAGGGGAGCAGGAATAGGAAGGGAGAAACGAAACTACAAAAGGGGGGACTACACAGGCATGAGGAACTTCCTACAAGACGTTCAGTGGGAGAGAGAATTGGCAGGAAAACCAGTAAAAGAAATGATGGAATATGTGACAACCAAATGCAAAGAGGCAGAGGAGAGGTTTGTCCCCAAGGGAAACAGAAGTAATGGGAAGACCAGAACGAGTCCTTGGTTCACCCAGAGGTGTAGGGAGGCAAAAACTAAGTGTAATAGAGAATGGAAAAAGTACAGAAGACAAAGGACCCAGGAAAATAAAGAGATTAGCCGAAGAGCCAGAAACGAATATGCACAGGTAAGAAGGGAGGCTCAGCGACAATATGAAAATGATATAGCATCAAAAGTCAAGTCTGACCCGAAGCTGTTGTATAGCCACATCAGGAGGAAAACAACAGTCAAGGACCAGGTAATCAGGCTGAGAAAGGAAGGTGGGAGTTCACAAGAAACGACCAAGAGGTATGTGAGGAGCTCAACATGAGATTTAAAGAAGTATTTACACAGGAGACAGGAAGGACTCCAGGAATTCAGAATAGGGAGGTATACCAACAAGTGCTGGATGAAATACACACAACCGAGGAGGAGGTGAAGAAGCTGCTATGTGAACTCGATACCTCAAAAGCGGTGGGACCGGACAACATTTCTCTGTGGGTCCTTAGAGAGGGAGCAGAGATGTTGTGTGTGCCACTAACACAAATCTTCAACACATCCATTGAAACTGGGCAACTACCTGAGGCGTGGAAGATGGCAAATGTAGTCCCAATTTTAAAGAAAGGAGACAGACATGAGGCATTAAACTACAGACCTGTGTCACTGACGTGTATAGTATGCAAAGTCATGGAGAAGATCATCAGGAGGAGAGTGGTGGAGCACCTAGAAAGACAAGCTTATAAACGACAACCAGCACGGTTTCAGGGAAGGAAAATCCTGTGTCACAAACCTACTGGAGTTTTATGACAAGGTAACAGAAGTAAGACACGAGAGAGAGGGGTGGATAGACTGCATTTTTTTGGACTGCAAGAAGGCGTTCGACACAGTTCCTCACAAGAGGTTAATGCAAAAGCTAGAGGATCAGGCACACGTAACAGGAAAAGCACTGCAATGGATCAGAGAATATCTGACAGGGAGGCAACAACGAGTCATGGTACGTGACGAGATGTCAGAGTGGGCACCTGTAATGAGTGGAGTTCCACAAGGGTCAGTCCTAGGACCTGTACTGTTTTTGGTATATGTGAATGACATAACGGAAGGGATAGACTCAGAAGTGTCCCTGTTTGCAGATGATGTGAAGTTAATGAGAAGAATCAAATCAGTCGAGGATCAGGCAAGACTACAAAGAGACCTGGACAGGCTGCAAGCCTGGTCCAGTAACTGGCTCCTTGAATTTAACCCTGCCAAATGTAAAGTCATGAAGACCGCAGACAGAGTATAGTCTAGGTGGCCAAAGACTGCAAACCTCACTCAAAGAAAAAGATCTTGGGGTGAGTATAATACCGAGCAAATCTCCTGAGGCACACATCAATCAGATAACTGCTGCAGCATACGGGCAGCTGGCAAATCTAAGAATAGCGTTCCAATACCTCACTAAGGAATCATTCAAGACTCTGTACACCATATACGTCAGGCCCATACTGGAGTATGCAGCACCAGTTTGGAACCCACACCTGGTCAAGCACATCAAGAAATTAGAGAAAGTGCAAAAGGTGTGCAACAAGACTAGTCCCAGAGCTAAGGGGATTGTCCTACGAAGAAAGGTTAAGGGAAATCGGCCTGACGACACTAGAGGACAGGAGGGTTAGGGGAGACATGATAACGACATATAAAATACTGCGAGGAATAGATAAGGTGGACAGAGACAAGATGTTCCAGAGAGGGGACACAGAAACAAGGGGTCACAATTGGAAGTTGAAGACTCCTATGAGTCAAAGGGATGTTAGGAAGTATTTCTTCAGTCATAGAGTTGTCAGGAAGTGGAATAGCTTAGAAAGCGACATAGTGGAGGCAGGAACCATACATAGTTTTAAGACTAGGTTTGATAAAGCTCATGGAGCAGGGAGAGAGAGGACCTAGTAGCAATTAGTGAAGAGGCGGGGCAAGGAGCTATGACTCGACCCCTGCAACCACAAATAGGTGAGTACAAATAGGTGAGTACACAAAGAGAGGAGAAAGTTAAAGTCAAAACGTGAATAAAAGAAAATACAAAATTCAATCGTGAAATACAGCAGAAAATGCTGCTTTTATTTACACAAAAAATATCTGAAAGAATTAGTGTGAGAACAAGCCTTAAGAAGTAAATATGAAATTCAGGAAAGTGCAGCAAAGTATACGTGTATACATAAGAATTGTGGAAAGAAGCCAACGAGTGATACCAAATATAAAGATGGGAACTGGTGGGGCATTGGAGAAATAATTACAACAAACACTTCTCACTCCTGAGAAATCCAGCCCTCATAAAAAATAACAAATCCCTGGTAGCCCCTGATTGGTAGACAAAATTTCTAGCTCTAAATAATTCAAGATGACTTCAGAAATACTATAAGCAAAGTATCATTTTAGTGCTATACACCACATATGCCAAGCCATTCATAAAGTATACATTTGTATGCATCGCACAATTAGTCAGGCTTCAGAAAAAAAGAAAGATTTACATCCTGGATAATTCCAGATGAAAAGAAGAAACAACAGGAAAAACTAAAGAAACAACATCATATCACTTGCGGAATGATATTTATATATATAAACAGTGTATACAGGAAGAAATTGTTCGACATCAAGAAATAAAGAAGAAAAAAAAGGATATATACAGTGGTACCTCGGTTAACGATGGTCCCCAAACTCGCCCTTTTATGTGAGTTTATATTCTTTAAATGCTTTTGTAAGTGTATTTTTGGGGGTCTAAAAGGACTAGTCTATTTTACATTATTCCTTATGGGGATAAATTCGTTTGGTAATGGCATTTGAACAGCATTCTGGAACGAAAAAATATCATTAACCGAGGTACCACTGTATATGTATATATATATATATATATACAGTGGTACCTCGAGTTACGATGGTCCCCAAAATCGCCTTTTTATGTAAGTTTATTTTTTTAAATGCTTTTGTAGGTATATTTTTCGGGGTGTAAAAGGACTAGTCTATTTTACATTATTCCTTATGGGGATAAATTCGTTTGGTAATGGCACTTGAACAGCATTCTCCAACGAAAAAATATCGTAACTCGAGGTACCACTGTACTGTCATTTCGGTCTACATCATATCTTGTATACTTATTTATCCTCTTTTTCTTAAACTATGTATTATCTATAACTAAAACCCTTTCTATACAAAGTTCAATCAAAGGGCTCTAATTATCATTTACACCTGGCACCCCAAACTTACCTACCACACCCTCTCTACATGTTTCTCCTACTTTAGCATTTAGGTCCCCTACCACAATTACTCTCTCACTTGGTTCAAAAGTTCCTATACATTTGCTTAACATCTCCCAAAATCTCTCTCTCTAGTCTACACTCCTCTCTTCTCCAGGTGCATACACGCTTATTATGACCCACTTTTCGCATCCGACCCTTATTTTAATCCACATAATCGTTGAATTTACACATTTATATTCCCTCTTCTCCTTCCATAACTGATCCTTCAACATTATTGCTACCCCTTCCTTAGCTCTAACTCTCTCAGATACTCCTGACTTAATCCCATTTATTTCTCCCCACTGAAACTCGCCTACCCCCTTCAGCTTTGTTTCGCTTAGGGCCAGGACATCCAACTTCTTTTCATTCATAACATTAGCAATCATCTCTTTCTTATCTTCTGCACTACATCCATGCACATTCAAACAACCCAGTTTTATAACGTTTTTCTTCTTCTCTTTTTTAGTAAATGTGTACAGGAGAAGGGGTTACTAGCCCATTGCTCCCGGCCTTTTTGTCGCTTCATACGACACGCATGGCTTACGGAGGAAAGATTCTTTTCCACTTCCCCATGGACAATAGAGAAAATAAAAAGAACAAGAGCTATCAAGAAAAGAAATTGTATTATGAGAGCAGATTCCAAACCATAAAAGGGGATATGAAAAAGACCTGGAAAACCCTATCTGCAATTTTAGGAAATAAAAAGATATCCAAGAACAATACCATCAAATTATCAAAAACAGATGAACCCCTACTCTCACCAACTGAGACAGCAAACAGACTTAATGTTTTCTTATCCACCATAGGAAAGAATCTAGCGAGTAAAATCCCAAGCACGAACACAACCCAAACAGACTACCTCACCAACACCTACCCTAATACACTATTCCTAGCTCTTACCAACCCAATAGAAGTCTCGCTCATAATCAACACCCTTAAAAACAAGGCAGGAGACATAAATAGCCTACCATCTTTTATGTACAAAAAAGCTTCACAGGTATTGTCACCAATTATTGCAACACTCTTCAATAAATCCATCAAAACCTCCACATTCTCATCAATTCTTAAAACAGCAAGGGTCACCCCGATCCATAAAAAAGGTGATCAAACAGACTTAAATAATTATAGACCAATATCTAATTTACCACTCCTCTCAAAAATCTTTGAAAAATTAATTCATAGGCAGATCTATTCCTATCTCATCTCACACAATGTACTTAACCCCAGTCAGTTCGGATTCAAGACCAACAAAAACACAAATGATGCCATTATACACATGCTAGAGTTAATATACACCACACTTGAGAAGAAAGAAGTTCCACTGGGAATCTTCATTGATCTACGAAAAGCAATTGATACAGTCGATCATGATTTACTGCTTACAAAAGTAGCACACTACGATATAAGAAGGCACTCGCTCAACTACATAAAGTCTTACCTCAGTAACAGAAGCCAATATGTGTATACTAATGGAGCGAACTCTTCAACACAACAAATTACAGTCGGAGTCCCTCAAGGAAGTGTACTGGGTCCACTCTTATTTCTCATTTACATCAATGACCTACCTAATGCATCTCAACTACTCAAACCCATTTTATTTGCAGATGACACAGCATATGTTTTCTCTCACCCTAATCCAGTCATACTGGCCAATACTGTTAATGCAGAATTACAGAAAATATCAACATGGATGACGACCAATAAACTGACTCTAAATACTGACAAGACCTACTTTATACAGTTTGGAAACAGAGGTAAAAATGTTCCACTAAACATAACACTAAACGGTTCACCCATCACAAGTAGTAAAATAAAGTAAAGTAAATTTTATTTCGTGGCAGATTGCAGATTACATAGGTATTGTTAGTTACAATGTAAATTGAGTGCAAGGAGAGCCACTGGCATGCCATGGCATTAGGGGCAGCTTATTCTAGTAACTTAAAGACTATGTACTTAATATTAGAGAAATTTATTGAGTTTATTCTAGTTAAAAATTGTTTTCAAAATTACAATATGATGAAATTTTATTGTTTAAATTATTATATAATGATATTAGATTGTTACAGTAATGGTAATATGGAATTGAGATTATCTTAAGGAAAATAACATTGAGCATTTTTGACATTAAATTATAATACGAGTATTTAGTTTTGATTGAGTAGGGGGTAACATAATAGTAACATATTATTAAAAATTGAGATTATCGTATAGGAAAGTAATAATGAGCATTTTTCAGAGTAGTTTATAGTATGATCATTTAGTTTTGGGTGAGTAGGTGCTTTTTGAGTTGAGTCTTAAATTGATTTTCAGACAAGATTATCTTAATATTTACTGGTAGTGAATTCCAGATTCTGGGGCCGTTTATGTGCATAGAATTTTTACATAGGTTGATATGAACACGGGGTATATCAAAAAGTGATCTGTGTGTTGTGTAGTGGTCATGGGTCCTATTAAAGTTGGTGAGGAGAATTTTGAGCGGAGGGTTTATATTAGAGTGTAAAGTTTTATATATGTAGTAGGCACAAGAGTAAGTATGAATGTTCTTTACGGTGAGTAGTTTGAGACTTTTGAATATTGGTGGAGTATGCTGTCTAGAGTGGGAATTTGTTATCATTCTGACTGCGGCCTTTTGTTGTGTTATGAGTGGTCTAAGGTGATTTAATGTTGTTGATCCCCATGCACAGATTCCATAGGTGAGATACGGGTAGATAAGTGAATGATATAGTGCAAGGAGAGCTGATTGTGGTACATAATAGAGTATCTTTGATAATATGCCTACTGTCTTCGAGATTTTCTTGGAAATTTGTTGTATGTGTGTTTGGAATTTAAGGCTACTGTTGACTCAAGGTGGATTCCTAGGAATTTTCCCTCTGTGAGTCTTGTGATGGGTGTACCATTGAGCGTTATGTTAAGTGGAACATTTGTGGCTTTGCTTCCAAACTGTATGAAGTAGGTCTTGTCAGTATTGAGAGTAAGCTTGTTAGTCGTCATCCATGTTGATATTTTCTGTAATTCGGCATTAACAGTGTTGGCCAGTATAACTGGATTTGGGTGAGAGAAGACATATGTTGTGTCATCTGCAAATAAAATGGGTTTGAGTAGTTGTGATGCATTCGGTAGGTCATTTATGTAAATGAGGAATAGGAGTGGCCCCAGGACACTTCCTTGAGGGACTCCGACTGTAATTTGTTGTGTAGAAGAGTTTGCTCCATTTGTGTACACGTATTGGCTTCTATTGGTGAGGTATGACTTTAGGTAGTTGAGTGGGTGCCCCCTTATACCATAGTGTGCTAATTTTGTGAGCAGTAAATCATGGTCGACTGTATCAAAAGCTTTGTGTAGATCAATGAAGATTCCCAGTGGGACTTCTTTCTTCTCAAGTGCTGTATATATTAACTCCAACATGTGCATAATAGCATCGTTTGTGCTCTTGTTTGTCCTGAATCCAAATTGACAGGGGTTGAGTACATTGTGTGAGACGAGGTAGGAATAGATTTGTCTATGAATTAATTTTTTGAAGATTTTAGAAAGCAATGGTAAATTAGAAATTGGTCTATAATTATTCAGGTCTGTTTGATCACCTCCTTTGTGGATCGGGTGACCCTAGCTATTTTGAGAATTGATGGAAAGGTAGAGGCTTCAATGGATTTATTGAATAGTGTTGCTATAATTGGTGACAGTACCTGTGAAGCTTTTTGTACATAAAAGTTGGTAAGCTGTTTATGTCTCCTGCCTTGCTTTTAAGGGTGTTGATTATGAGCGAGACTTCAATTGGGTTGGTAGGAGCTAGGAATAGCGTATTAGGGTAGGTGTTTGTGAGGTAGTCTGTTGGACGGGTGTTTGAGCTTGGGATTTTACTCGCTAGATTCTTTCCTATGGTGGAGAAGAAAACATTAAGTCTGTTTGCTGTCTCAGTAGGTGAGAGTAGGGGTTCATCTGCTCTTGATAATTTGATGGTGTTGTTTTTCGCTATCTTTTTATTTCCTAGAATTGCAGATAGGGTCTTCCAGGTCTTTTTCATATCACCTTTTATGTTCTGGAGTCTGTTCTCATAATACAATTTTTTTTATCTTCTTATCAGGCTGGTAAGGATTGATGAGTAGCGTTTGGATTGTTCTCTGGTTATTAGACCCCTTCTGTATTGTTTTTCATATTGGTGCCTTTTGTTAATGGATTTAAGGATGCTGGGTATTAGCCAAGGATTGTTAAGTCTCTTAGCTGTGATCTGTTTAGTTTTTTTAGGGCAATATTTGTTATAGAGGTGGTGGGTTTTGTTAAGGAAATTCTTGATGCATTCATTAGTATCTGTATATGTTTCTAACTCATTATGCCAGTCAATGTTAATCATAGCTATTATAAAGTTATTTACAGCTGACTCATTATGTAGTCTGAAGGTAACTTTTGTAATATCTAGGGGCACTTTACCAAGGTTAGTTATGAGAAAGGTCGGATAGTGGTCTGTGGTGGTGTCTGTGATTATGCCTAATTTTAGAGGGGATATAGTATTAGTCCAGATGTGGTCTTGTAATGAAGTACTAGTCTCGGAGATTCTTGTAGGTTTTGATATTGTTGGTAGTAACAAGCAGTTGCTCATAGTGTTTGTGAATTCTGTTACTTGTGGGTCCTGGTCATGTAGGAGATTTATATTGAAATCTCCTGTGAGCAGCAAATGGTCTTTGTTCATGTGTGCATCAGTTATCAGGTTACCTAGTTTTTCACTAAAATGGTGAATGTTTGACTGTGGTAATCTGTAGATGTTTATCACTGTGAGGGTTTTTTGCAGGTCTTTTGATTTAAATTTAGCTATAATATATTCTCCATGCTCATCCCTTATGCAAGAGTTATTGATACATTCAAGTTGATCTGAGTAATACATATATAGCTATTCCACCCCCTCGCTGATCTGTCCTACAGTTGTGAATGGCTGTGTAACCTGGGATGGCATAGACATCTGTAGTATCAGGCTTTAGCCAGGTCTCAGTGAGTGTGATGATTGACATATTGGTCTGGAGGGATTGGAGTAGTGCTGTGAGGTCATCATAATGTTTGCTCAAAGATCTAACATTGTAATTGAAGATAGTTATGTTATTGTTGGCTCTGAGTAATGTCTTTGCTTGTTCTGCTGTGTAATAGTTGCAGTTGCTGTTGGAATCATGTAAGTCATTTAATAATAGCTTGATATCAGGATCAATTCCTGTAATCATAAGATTTGATGTGATTCTATAACTAGACCTGAGAATAATAGATAATACTAAACTTAATAATATGGTACTAGATTAAATTCTTAGTAACTATTTGATTATTACAAATTTTTAATAATTGTTTGCAGAGATATAAGGTATTTGACAGAGTTCTTGGCACGTGAATTTGTACCTTAGTCAATTTATACAAATGTAATTAATTGAACTATGGTAGTTTTACTAAAGCTGGGAATAAAGGAGCTAGGGAAAATAATAGCAAACAATGAAAGTAAAGTAAATTAGTACCTGAGTTTGCACCTTAATTATTATAATAAAAATTAATATAAGAACTGTGGCAGTTAGATAACAATAGCAAACAATGAAAGTAAAGTAAATTAGTACCTGAGTTAGCACCTTAATTATTATAATAAAAATTAATATAAGAACTGAGGCAGTTAGATTTTTTAAAAATAAAAACTAGGGAATATAATAGTAAACAATGAGAGTTAACACTTTAGGGAATATAATAGTAAATAAAAAGAGTAAAACACTTTAGCACCAGAATTAGCACCTTAATTATCTTTTAAAGCTTCAAGTAAAGGAGTTATTGGATGAAAGGCAGTACTAGGTATTGATTTGTTGGGAACTATTTCAAGAGAATA
This sequence comes from Cherax destructor, assembly GCA_009830355.1. Taxonomy (NCBI): domain Eukaryota; kingdom Metazoa; phylum Arthropoda; class Malacostraca; order Decapoda; family Parastacidae; genus Cherax; species Cherax destructor. The sequence continues at coordinate 2,248 of WNWK01020122.1, read as the reverse complement.
TATAAATAAGGATTAAATTAAATGGACAGATAGTAAATATGATAGGAAATTAACTTAGAAGCAAGATTTGATTTATATTATAAAGTTTAAGCAAGTAATAGCACTAAAAATAAAGTACATAGTGTATGAGGTAGTTGGTACTAGCTAGTATAAAGTTAGTACAAAAAATTTCAAAATGTAGTATTAACATACACTAATACACCACACGTATATTGTGTGTTGAGGACAATAGGCTAATCAGCAATGATAATGCCAGCTTGTCTAAGGAAGTTGGTGAGATCACGTTCATTTGATATAGAAAATTGCTGACCTGTTGATACTTTTCGAACTAGTATTTCCCATCACGAGCAAAGCACTGATGGATTTTGTTCTCCAGTTTTAGTTTTCTCAACCTAAACAGAAGGTTTTGACGTTTCCTGGTTAGGCACTCATTGATGTATACTCCATTTTTCACTGTAATTGCTGATTTAATTAGGTCCTTTTTTGTATGATATGAGTGAAGTCTGATCATTATACTAGGTTTACCTTGTTTTCCTAGCAATCGTGTTTCTTTGATTTCATTACTTTGCACATTAACTCGTAGGTGGTCTTGTAATATGTTGATAACAGTTTCCTTGCACTGGGATTGAGTTATGTCACTGGGAATGTGGTTGCTGTTTATTATAACTGCATCAGACAAGTTATCTTGTTCGGTTTTGTCATCTTGAAAATCAAGATATTCATCAAGTCGAGTGTGCATGTTGTTATTCCAGTCCTTGATTGCTTCTTCCACCTTCATATTCAGAGTTGTTATTTGATCGGTGTGACTGGTTATAGCTGTTTGTAGAGTATTTTCTGTGTCAGTATTTCCCGATGTAATCTTCTCTTCAAGGTTTTGGTGTGACGAAATCCCCAGCGGCAGCGGCAGCATCCTAGCAGCCCTTATTCTCCAAAAAACTCAGCGCTCATCAAAGCTTGTGATGGCCTAATTGAAGGTACAACTGCACAAACCCACGTAGATCACAAAATGACCCAAGAATACTAGAAATGCTACCCAAACCTTAACAAAATTGAAGATCTATGGAAGACAGCCCTGCAAACCCAAACATCGCCCGCGCTGCCAGACGAACGCCTAACCCAAGCTAAAGGAAATAAAGCCTCCTCCATAGCTTCACTAGTGATACTATGAGCAGAAATCACAGAGGAACCAACAACAGTAACAAGAAACCAACGCTAAGGACTTTGAAACGCAACATGTCTACACAACAGAAAGCCGGTGCATCAACAACCCCCCACACCCCCGCCCGGGTCCCGACGACAACAATAACAACACCGACCATGGCTGATCTCCCACCAACCCCACCAGCCGTAGATTCCATCCTGGGCACCAAGGATGACTACTCCTGATACTATTAGGGAATACATCATTGCCCTTGAAGCTGAAAACAAAGACATCAAAGCAAAACTAGTGAAATATGAATCCAAGTTAACTAACCTCGAGATCAAGATCCAAAACCTTGAAGAGAAGATTACATCGGGAAATACTGACAAAGAAAATACTCTACAAACAGCTATAACCAGTCACACCGATCAAATAACAACTCTAAATATGAAGGTGGAAGAAGCAATCAAGGACTGGAATAACAACATGCACACTCGACTTGATGAATATCTTGATTTTCAAGATGACAAAACCGAACAAGATAACTTGTCTGATGCAGTTATAATAAACAGCAACCACATTCCCAGTGACATAACTCAATCCCAGTGCAAGGAAACTGCTATCAACATATTACAAGACCACCTACAAGTTAATGTGCAAAGTAATGAAATCAAAGAAACATGATTGCTAGGAAAACAATGTAAACCTAGTATAATGATCAGACTTCATTCATATGATATAAAAAAGGACCTAATTAAATCAGCAATTACAGTGAAAAATGGAGTACAGGTATCCCTCAACATTCGCGAGGGTTAGGGGATCAAGATCCTCGTGAATGTTGAAAAATCGCGAATGTTTGGTGCCCCAATATATTGTAGGGAAATATAATACAATACTGCTTCCTTAACCTATTGAACCATGAACAATCGTAAAACACATATAAGCATCTTAAAATAATGTACTATATACATGTTATTTTGACATGAGCTGGCTGTGGAGAGAGGCCTGTAATAGTATAATTATACAATAGTATTTTATAGTGTTGTGAAGTGTCATGGGGAATCAAGAGTTACTGACACACTGCTTCTTCTCCCTCTGCTGTAGCTC
>WNWK01020121.1:0-36437 GCA_009830355.1 Cherax destructor | reverse complement strand
AAATTTTAAAAGTTGTAGGAGAACTAGTAATAGGCGAATAGGATAGGGAAACAGTGCAAATAAAAAGGACGAATAAGGGTGGAAAAAGAGATGGGAAAGAAAAAAAGGGGGGGTTTATATATTACCCAATGTCGTGGTGGAAAAGGAGTATGCAAGTCCCCGGGTAATTTGATGTTTTGCAAAACGGGGAAATGGTTTTTAAAAAATGGGGAAACCCGGAAAATACATTCAGGGTTTTAAAAATGTTCCAAGTAGACAGAATATCAGAAAGGGGGTTGGCACTCTATGTCGTGATCTTAAATTGTTGCATAAAAACGGGTATAAAGTCTGAATTAACACATACAAGTCTGTCTGGATAAATTTTCAAAAGGGTGTGAAAATTGATTTTAGGCGTGATTTACCGTCCTCCAAACTTAGATGGGAACAAGGAGATACTTTGGGAGAATTGTTAAGGCCACAAGACACGATAACGTAGTAATTCTAGGGGACTTTAACTTTAGTCAGATTGATTGGAATTTCATGACAGGGAATTTAGAATCTAACGATTTTTGAAGTAGTTCAGGATTGCTTTTGAAGCAGTTTGTAACAGAACCTACAAGGAAATAACCTACTTGACTTGGTTCTGGCAAGCAAGGAAACCCTTGTTAATAATTTAGAAATTACAGAGGAACTCGGCTCAAGCGACCACAATCAATTACCTTTAGCATTGAATGGATGTATGATAGTAGGGATAATTCAGTAATGGTCCCAGATTTTCGCTTAGCAGATTATAATGGACAGAGAACACTTATCAACTGTGGACTGGGTGAAGAAGAGAGGTATCAATATGACAGTTTTCTTAACACTATACAGGCTGCCCAAAGAACATTTATCCCGTATAAAGAAATTAGATCAAGTAGAAAATGACCCAAAATGGATGAATAATAGGCTCAAATATCTTTTAGGGCAGAAGAAAGAATTTATAGGCGCATAAAAAGAGGTGAGGTCATCTTATAAATCAGTATACTGACATTAAGAGGGACGTTAAAAAGGAATAAGAAAAGCTAAACGGGACTATGAAATTAAAGTTGCTAGGATTCAAAAACTAACCCAAAAGTTTTTCCAGGTTTATAGAACAAAAGTTAGGGATAAGATAGGTCCCCTAAAAATACTTTGGGCATCTTCTGACAAGGAGAATGATATGTGCTCTATTTTTAATAATTATTTTCTCTCGGTTTTCACACAGGAAGACATTAATAATATCCCAGTAATTAATTTTACAGAGGCCCAGAAGAAGATAAATTATGTAATATCACAGTCACTAGCGAAATGATTATGAAACAGCTGGACCGACTGAAACAAAATAAATCGCCGGGTCCTGATGAGCTTTTTGCAAGGGTTCTTAAGGAATGCAAAATGGAACTCTGTGAACAATATCTAACATTTTTAATTTATCTCTTCAAACAGGTGTAGTGTCTGATATGTGGAAGATGGCTAATGTAATTCCTATTTTTAAAGCAGGGGACAAGTCACTACCGTCAAACTACTGCCCAATAAGCCTGACCTCAATTGTAGGCAAATTACTAGAGTCAATTATAGCTGATATTATAAAGCCATCTAGATAACCATAATTTGATTAATGATACCCAGCATGGATTCACGAGGGCCGTTCCTGCCTATCTAATTTATTAACCTTCTTCAGTAAAGCTTTTGAGTCTGTTGATCACGATAAAGAATTCGATATTGTTTATTTAGACTTTAGTAAGGCTTTGATAGAGTACCGCACCAGAGACTGTTAAGAAGTGGCAGCTCATGGCATTGGGGGAAAAGTGCTGTCATGGATCGAGTCATGGCTCACCAATAGGAAGCAGAGAGTGTGCATAAATGGGGTTAAATCCGAATGGGGACTTGTAACAAGTGGTGTTCCACAGGATCAGTCTTAGGCCCATTGTTATTTATAATATATATCAATGACCTTGATGAGGGAATTACTAGTGATATGAGCAAATTCTGCCGACGACACGAAGATAGGTAGGATAATTGATTCAAACATAGATGTCATAGAACTTCAGGAAGATTTAGACAAACTTAATTCGTGGTCAGAAAAGTGGCAGATGCAGTTCAATGTAGATAAATGCAAGGTTCTGAAGCTCAGGAGTGTCCATAACCAAGCACTTATAAGTTAAATAACGTAGAACTTAGCCAACAGATTGCGAGAAGGACTTGGGGGTGATGGTAACAGCAACCTTAAACCAAGACAGCAATGCCTAAGCGATGTAATAAGGCAAATAGATTACTGGGATTTATATCAGAAGTGTTAGCAACAGAAGTCCAGAGGTTATATTACAGCTTTATAATCATTAGTAAGGCCTCACCTAGATTACGCAGCTCAGTTCTGGTCTCCATATTACAGAATGGACATAAATTCGTTAGAAAACATTCAGCGTAGAATGACTAAATTAATACATAGCATTAGAAATCTTCCTTACGAAGAAAGATTGAAGACCCTAAAATTACATTCACTTGTAAGACGTAGAATGAGGGAGACATGATCGAGGTATACAAGTGGAAAATGGAGTATTAACAAAGGGGATATAAATAAGGTCTTGAGGATATCTCTCCAAGAGAACCACAATAATGGATTCAAGTTAGATAAGTTTAGATTTAGAAAGGATATAGGAAAGTATTGGTTTGGAAATAGGGTAGTTGATGAGTGGAACAGTCTGCCTAGTAGGGTTATTGAAGCTAGGACCTTGGGTAGTTTCAAATTTAGGTTGGATAAATTCATGAGTGAGAGGGTTGGATTTGAGTGGGACTCGCGCATGAGTGGGTAGAATTGTCAAAGCTTATTTCTTGGGTAGCATTGAAAATTGGGTTGAGCAAATATTCTGTTAGTGGGACGGATTGTGAAGGACCTGCCTAGTATGGGCCAACAGGCCTGCTGCAGTGTTCTACATAAGAACATAAGAACATAAGAATGGAGGAACACTGCAGAAGGCCTACTGGCCCATAAGGCAGGTCCTTATCAAAACCACCACTACCTAAGAATTTACTCCTGTACTCACGACACTAATCAAACCCAGCCCCTCCCACTCATATATTTGTCCAATCTCTTTTAAAGCCACCCAAGGTCCTAGCCTCTATCACCTACTCGGAAGATTGTTCCAGCATCTACAACTCTGTTCGAAAACCAGTACTTGCCTATGTCCTTTCTAAATCTAAATTTATCAATTTAAATCCGTTATTTCTCGTTCTTACTTGGTTCGATATCCTCAGTATTTTATTAATATCTCCTTTGTTTATGCCCATCATCCACTTGTACACCTCGATGATATCTCCCTCATTCTACGTCTCTCCAGAGAGTGGAGATTCAATGCTCTAAGTCTATCTTCATACGGGAGATTTCTTATACTGTAAATCATTTTAGTCATTCTTCTTTGTATGTTCTCAATGAATCTATATCCATCCTGTAGTAAGGAGACCAAAACTGAGCTGCATAATCCAAATGAGGTCTCACTAGTGATGTATAGAGCTGTAAAATAACTTTTGGACTTCTGTTGCTTATACTTCTTGAAATAAATCCTAGTAATCTGTTAGCCTTATTGCGCACACTTAGGCACTGTTGTCTTGGCTTTAGATTTCTGCTTACCATGACTCCCAAGTCTTTTCACATTCTGTATGATCAAGCTCAACTTCACCTAGTTTATAAATTCGAGGATATTTTCATTACCAACGACTAGCACCTTACACTTGTCCACATTGAACTTCATCTGCCACTTTTCAGACCAAGACATTAATTTATCCAAATCCTCCTGGAGTTCACTGGTATCCTCCTCAGAATGAATTATACGGCCTATTTTTGTATCATCAGCAAATTTACTCATGTCACTTGCAATTCCTTCATCAAGGTCATTAATGTAAATTATGAACAACAATGGGCCCAAAACTGATCCTTGTGGAACGCCACTAGTGACAAATCCCCATTCAGATTTGACCCCATTAATGGAAACTCTCTGCTTTCTATTGGTAAGCCATGCCTCTATCCATGCTAGAACTTTACCTCCTATACCATGAGCTGCCACCTTTCTTAAGAGTCTCTTGTGAGTACTCTATCGAAGGCCTTACTGAAATCCAAGTAAACTATATCATATTCTTTATCACTGTCTACTGCCTCAAATGTTTTATTGAAAAACGTCAGTAAATTTGTCAGGCAGGAACGACCTCTCGTAAACCCATGCTGAGATTCATTAATCAAATTATGTTCTTCAAGGTGACTTCTGATAATATCAGCTATAATTGATTCTAATAATTTGCCTACATATAGACGTGAAGGCTTATTGGACGTAATTTGATAAGAACATAAGAACATAAGAAAGGAGAGCACTGCAGCAGGCCTGTTGGCCCATACTAGGCAGGTCCTTCACAATCCGTCCCACTAACAGAATATTTGCTCAACCAAATTTTCAATGCTACCCAAGAAATAAGCTTTGACAATTCTACCCACTCAGTGCGAGTCCCACTCAAATCCAACCCCTCTCACTCATGAATTTATCCAACCTAAATTTGAAACTACCCAAGGTCCTAGCTTCAATAACCCTACTAGGCAGACTGTTCCACTCATCAACTACCCTATTTCAAACCAATACTTTCCTATATCCTTTCTAAATCTAAACTTATCTACTTGAATCCATTATTGCGGTTCTCTCTTGGAGAGATATCCTCAAGACCTTATTTATATCCCCTTTGTTAATACCCATTTTCCACTTGTATACCTCGATCATGTCTCCTCATTCTACGTCTTACAAGTGAATGTAATTTTAGGGTCTTCAATCTTTCTTCGTAAGGAAGATTTCTAATGCTATGTATTAATTTAGTCATTCTACGCTGAATGTTTTCTAACGAATTTATGTCCATTCTGTAATATGGAGACCAAAACTGAGCTGCAGTAATCTAGGTGAGGCCTTACTAATGATGTATAAAGCTGTAATATAACCTCTGGACTTCTGTTGCTAACACTTCTTGATATAAATCCCAGTAATCTATTTGCCTTATTACGTACGCTTAGGCATTGCTGTCTTGGTTTAAGGTTTGCCTTAATCACCCCCAAGTCCTTCTCGCAATCTGTATGGCTAAGTTCTACGTTATTTAACTTATAAGTGCTTGGGTTATGGACATCCCGAGCTTCAGAACCTTGCATTTATCTACATTGAACTGCATCTGCCACTTTTCTGACCAGGAATTGAGTTTGTCTAAATCCTCCTGAAGTTCCGTGACATCTACGTCTGAATCGATTATCCTACCTATCTTCGTGTCATCAGCGAATTTGCTCATATCACTAGTAATTCCCTCGTCAAGGTCATTTATATATATTATAAACAACAACGGGCCTAAAACCGATCCCTGTGGAACGCCACTTGTTACAGATCCTCCTCAGATTTAACCCCATTAATGCACACCCTCTGCTTCCTATTGGTGAGCCATGACTCGATCCATGAAAACACTTTTCCTCCAATGCCGTGAGCAGCCACTTTCTTTAACAGTCTCTGATGTGGTACTCTATCAAAAGCCTTACTAAAATCCAAATAAACAATATCGAATTCTTTATCATGATCAACTGCCTCAAAAGCCTTACTGAAAAAGTTAATAAATTAGTTAGGCAGGAACGGCCCCTGGTGAATCCATGTTGAGTATCATTAATCAAATTATGCCTATCGAGATGCTTCTTATGTTATCAGCTATAATCGACTCTAATAATTTGCCTACAATTGAAGTTAGACTTATTGGGCGGTAATTTGATGGTAACGACTTGTCCCTGCTTTAAAAATAGGAATTACATTAGCCATCTTCCACGTATCAGACACTACACCTGTTTGAAGAGATAGGTTAAAAATGTTAGTTAAGGGTTCACAGAGTTCAATATTGCATTCCTAAGAACCCTTGAAAAAAAGCTCATCAGGGCCTGGCGATTTATTTTGCTTCAAACGGTCTATCTGTTTGATAACCATTTCGCTAGTGACTGTGATACTACATAATTTATCTTCTTCAGGCCCACTAAAATACCTAATTCTTGGGATATTATTAGTGTCTTCCTGAGTGAAAACCGAGGAAAATAATTATTAAAAATAGAGCACATTTCATTCACTTTGTCAGTAAGATACCCATAATTATTTTTAAGGGGACCTATCTTATCTCTAACTTTTGTTCTATACACCTGGAAAAACTTTTGGGTTAGTTTTCGAATCCTAGCAACTTTAATTTCGTAGTCCGCTTAGCTTTTCTTATCCCCTTTTAACGTCCCTCTTAATGTCAATATACTGATTCGTAAGATGACCCTCACCTCTTTTGATACGCCTATAAATTCCTTTCTTCTGCCCTAAAAGATATTTGAGCCTATTATTCATCCATTTTGGGTCATTTCTATTCGATCTAATTTCTTTATATGGGATAAATGTTCTTTGGGCAGCATGTATAGTGTTCAGAAAACTGTCATATTGATAGCTCTCTTCATTACCCCAGTCCACAGATGATAAGTGTTCTCTAAGTCCATTGTAATCTGCTAAGCGAAAATCTGGGACCGTTACTGAGTTATTCCTACTATGAAACTTCCATTCAATGCCAAAGGTAATTGATTTGTGGTCGCTTGCGCCGAGTTCCTCTGTAATTTCTAAATTATTAACAAGGGTTTCCTTGTTTGCCAGAACTAAGTCAAGCAGATTATTTCCCTTGTAGGTTCTGTCACAAACTGCTTCAAAAACAATCTTGAACTACTTCTAAGAAATCGTTAGATTCAAAATTCCCAGTCAAAAAATTCCAATCAATTTGACTAAAGTTGAAGTCACCCAGAATAACTACGTTATCGTGCATTGTGGCCTTAACAATTTCCTCCCATAGTAGTCTCCTTGGTCCCTATCTAAGTTTGGGGACGGTATATCACACCTAAAATCAATTTTCATGCCCCTCTGAAAATTCTATCCAGACAGACTCTGTATGTGTTAATTCAGACTTTATACCCATTTTTATACAACAATTTAAATGATCACGGACATGAGTGCCACCCACCCCCTTCCCGATACTTCTGTCTACTTGGAACAATTTAAAACCCTGAATGTGACATTCGGCAGGCAAGTCCCGATTTTCATATTAAACCTGTTTCAGTTATTGCAAAAACATCAATATTACCTGTACTTGCAACTACTCTCAACTCGTCCATCTTATTCCTAGCACTACGACTATTGGTGAAATATACACTTAAAGACCCTCCTTTCTCTTTACCCTTCCTGCTCATTTCTGTTTTTCCCTTATACCTATTACTGTCCTTGTCACCTAGTGCCACTGGCTTTCAATATCCACCTTATCTGCCTATTACTAGTTCCCTAAATTTATAACATTACTACACTGGGACTTCACTGTTTTCCCCATAACCCATACCACTAACTTTGATGGAATGGACTATCCCTGATTTGAATATAGGAACTACATTAGCTATCTTCCACATCTCTGGCACAACTACCAGTTAGGATGGACGTATTAAACACATTCGTTAATGGCTGACTAAGTTCCATTTTGCATTCTTTAACACCCTGGAAAACAACTCGTCGGGTCCGGGGACTTATTTTGCTTCAGTTTATCTATCTGTTTGATAACCATATCCTCGTGACAGTAATATTAGTTAATTTGAATTCTTCAGGAACTGAATAATTGTTAATTTCTGGAATCTCATTTACGTCTTCTTGTGTAAAGACTGACAAAAATAGTCATTAAATAGAGAACACATTTCCAGTTCGTTATCCGTCAGCTGTCCATTCCCAATTTTCAGAGGTCCTACCTTTTCCTCACCTTCGTCCTGTACACTTGAAAGAACCCTTTTGGATTAGTCTTTGATTCATTAGCAACCTTAATCTCATAGTCACGTTTAGCCTTTCTAATCCCTTTTTACTTCTCTTTTCAACTGAACATATTGGTTAATAAGGTTAACATCTCCTCTTTTGATGCGCCTATAAATTCCTCTTTTCTCCCTAATAAATGTTTTAGCCTCCTGTTAATCCATTTGGGATAGTTATTATTTGACCTAAATTCTCTCTGGGAATAAACATACTCTGTGACGTTGTACATTATTAAAAAAAATCATAAACGCAGATCCCATCGTAATCGTTAGCTAGATTACCCCAGTCGAGATTAGACAGGTGTTCCTAAGTCCAATATAATCGGCAGAACGAAAATCAGGAACTTTTACCGTATTACCCCTATTCTCGTACTCCCATGTAATATTAAAGTAATGGATTTGTGATCACTAGCTCCAAGCTCTTCAGTGATCTCAGATTATTTACAAGAGTTTCTTTATTTGACAAGACTAGGTCGAGCAAATTATTACCTCTGGTAGGCTCCGTCACACACTGCTTCAGAAAACAGTCCTGAACTACTTCCATAAAGTCACTGGACTCCAGATTACCGGTCAAGAAGTCCAGTCAATTTGACTAAAGTTAAAATCCCCTACTATCACTACGTTATTGTGCCTAGAAGCCCTAACAATTTCGTCCCAAAGAAGTCTCCTCTATCGTGATCCAAGCCTGGAGGTCGGTATATTACACCTAGAATCAGTTTTCTTGACCTTCTAGAAACTCTACCCAAACAGATTCTGTTAATGATCCATCTATTTTTATGCCTGTTTTTATGCAGCAATTTATATTTTCTCAGTACATACAATGCAACTCCACCCCCTTTCCCATTATATCTATCTACATGGAACAACTTAAACCCTGAATATGACACTCAGCAATCATATCCCGACTCTTGGTATTATACCATGTTTCAGTTATTGCAATGACATCAAAGTTCCCAGCACATGCTACCAAACGTAATTCGTTAATTTTATTTCTGGCGCTTCGACAGTTAGTATAAAATACATTGATATGTATCTTCTTGTGAACCTTTTTCAGCTTTTGTTTTACACAATTTCTGTTACTATCATTACCCTGTGTCACTCGATTACTGTTATTGTTATGATTTATGATATCAAAGCCTGAATCAATATTTTGGCCTTCATTATTTACCATTCCTAAACCCATACCTCTAACTAATCCTAGTTTAAAGCCTAACAACATCCTCAACTGAGCTAGAGAAATTCTACACCTGCCCTGGATAAGTGAACCCATCCCTGGCATACATGTCATTTCGGCCATAGAAGTGGTCCCAGTTGTCAATGAATGGGACTGCATTATCCTTACAGTGTTTGTCCAGCCAGCAATTTATACCAATCGCTCTGGACAGCCATTCATTTCAACACCCTTCTTGGCAAAATGCCACATATAACAGGGCTCCCTCCCTTCTTCCTAATGATGTCTATTGCTGCCTTATACCTACTACTAAATCCTCACTTCTACGCTTGGATACATCATTGCCTCCAGCACTGAGGCAGATAATAGGAGTTGATCCCATTACCATGCATGATGTTGTCAAGTCGGCTAACAATGTCTTCCATCCCAGCCCCAGGAAAGCAAACCCTCTGTCTCCTACTCCTATCTTTCAAGCAGAAGGCCCTATCCATATATCTAACTTGGCTATCCCCAACAACAACAATGTTTTTACCTTCCTTGGTACAGTTCGTCCCTGACGTTCCCAGTAGTCGACTCACTTCGTCTGGAAGCACAGAAAAGGAGTTTTGAAGTTTCCACAGCAGTCTCTTTCTTCTTCGTCGTTACTACCTCTCCATTCGTCTTCTTGATCTTCAACTTCGTCCCATGCTGTCCGGCCACTGCCCAGGTTCCCTTCTTTACCTGAGGACTCACAACAGGAGGACTACTACGAATCCTCTTGTTTTCCTCCATCAATCGCCGTATCTCAAGCTTCCTACCCTCAATTCCTCCTTAAGCTGCTGGTAAAGTTGCTCAATAGGGGCATCTTGATTCAGTCCACAGGGAGTACACTAGCAACCATATGCTGTTATTCTATTCAAGATTGATGGACTGACAACATCGTCTCAAGATTGAGGCCTGACAACCTCACCTCCTCCTGTTCTTCACGATTCTCCTTTGTATGGACTGAGTTAATACCCATTTTCCACTTGTATACCTCGATCATGTCTCCCTCATTCTACGTCTTACAAGTGAATGTAATTTAAGGGTCTTCAATCTTTCTTCGTAAGGAAGATTTCTAATGCTATGAATTAACTTTGTCATTCGTCGCTGAATGTTTTCTAACGAATTTATATCCATTCTGTAAAATGGAGACCAGAACTGAGCTGCATAATCTAGGTGAGGCCTTACTAATGATGTATAAAGCTGTAATATAACCGCTGGACTTCTGTTGCTTACACTTCTTGATATAAATCCCAGTAATCTATTTGCTTTATTTCTTACGCTTAGGCATTGCTGACTTGGTTTGAGGTTGCTGCTTACCATAACCCCCAAATCCTTTTCGCATTCTGTACGGCTGAGTTCAACATTATTAAGCTGGTAGGTGCTAGGGTTATGAACATTCCCGAGCTTTAGAACTTTGCATTTATCTATATTGAACTGCATCTGCCATTTTTCTGACCAGGAATTGAGTTTGTCTAAATCCTCCTGAAGTACCGTGACATCTACGTCTGAATCGATTATCCTACCTATCTTCGTGTCATCAGCGAATTTGCTCATATCACTAGTAATTCCCTCGTCAAGGTCATTTATATATATTATAAACAACAACGGGCCCAAAACCGATCCCTGTGGAACGCCACTTGTTACAGATCCCCACTCAGATTTAACCCCATTAATGCACACCCTCTGCTTACATAAGAACATAAGAAAGGAGGAACACTGCAGCAGGCTTGTTGGCCCATACTAGGCAGGTCCTTCACAATCCGTCCCACTAACAGAACACTTCCTCAATCTAATTTTCAATGCTACCCAAGAAATAAGCTTTGATAATTCTATTTACTCATAAGAACATAAGAACATAAGAAAGGAGGAACACTGCAGCAGGCCTGTTGGCCCATACTAGGCAGGTCCTTCACAATCCGTCCCACTAACAGAACACTTGCTCAACCCAACCCTCAACGCCACCCAAGAAACAAGCTTTGACAATTCTACCCACTCATGCGCGAGTCCCACTCAAATCCAACCCCTCTCACTCATGAATTTATCCAACCTAAATTTGAAACTACCCAAGGTCCTAGCTTCAATAACCCTACTAGGCTACCCAAGAAATAAGCTTTGACAATTCTACCCACTCATGCGTGAGTCCCACTCAAATCCAACCCCTCTCACTCATGAATTTATCCAACCTAAATTTGAAACTACCCAAGGTCCTAGCTTCAATAACCCTACTAGGCAGACTGTTCCACAGATGGACCGTTTGAAGCAAAATAAATCGCCAGGCCCTGATGAGCTTTTTTCAAGGGTTCTTAAGGAATGCAAAATTGAACTCTGTGAACCCTTAACTAACATTTTTAACCTATCTCTTCAAACAGGTGTAGTGTCTGATACTCATGTGCGAGTCCCACTCAAATCCAACCCCTCTCACTCATGAATTTATCCAACCTAAATTTGAAACTACCCAAGGTCCTAGCTTCAATAACCCTACTAGGCAGACTGTTCCACTCATCAACTACCCTATTTCCAAACCAATACTTTCCTATATCCTTTCTAAATCTAAACTTATCTAACTTGAATCCATTATTGCGGGTTCTCTCTTGGAGAGATATCCTCAAGACCTTATTTATATCCCCTTTGTTAATACCCATTTTCCACTTGTATACATAAGAACATAAGAACATAAGAAAGGTAATAAGAACATAAGAACATAAGAAAGGACATAAGAACATAAGAACATAAGAAAGGACATGCTTCCTATTGGTGAGCCATGACTCGATCCATGAAAACACTTTTTCCCCCAATGCCGTGAGCAGCCACTTTCTTTAACAGTCTCTGATGTGGTACTCTATCAAAAGCCTTAATAAAATCCAAATAAACAATATCGAATTCTTTATCATGATCAACTGCCTCAAAAGCCTTACTGAAAAAAGTTAATAAATTAGTTAGGCAGGAACGGCCCCTGGTGAATCCATGTTGAGTATCATTAATCAAATTATGCCTATCGAGATGGCTTCTTATGTTATCAGCTATAATCGACTCTAATAATTTGCCTACAATTGATGTTAGACTTATTGGGCGGTAATTTGATGGTAAAGACTTGTCCCCTGCTTTAAAAATAGGAATTACATTAGCCATCTTCCACGTATCAGACACTACACCTGTTTGAAGAGATAGGTTAAAAATGTTAGTTAAGGGTTCACAGAGTTCAATTTTGCATTCCTTAAGAACCCTTGAAAAAAGCTCATCAGGGCCTGGCGATTTATTTTGCTTCAAACGGTCCATCTGTTTGATAACCATTTCGCTAGTGACTGTGATACAATTGAATCCATTATTGCGGGTTCTCTCTTGGAGAGATATCCTCAAGACCTTATTTATATCCCCCTTATTAATACCCATCTTCCACTTATATACCTCGATCATGTCTCCCCTCATTCTTCGTCTTACAAGTGAATGTAATTTAAGGGTCTTCAATCGTTCTTCATACGGAAGATTTCTAATGCTATGAATTAACTTTGTCATTCGTCGCTGAATGTTTTCTAACGAATTTATATCCATTCTGTAAAATGGAGACCAGAACTGAGCTGCATAATCTAGGTGAGGCCTTACTAATGATGTATAAAGCTGTAATATAACCGCTGGACTTCTGTTGCTTACACTTCTTGATATAAATCCTAGTAATCTATTTGCTTTATTTCTTACGCTTAGGCATTGCTGACTTGGTTTGAGGTTGCTGCTTACCATAACCCCCAGATCCTTTTCGCATTCTGTACGGCTGAGTTCAACATTATTAAGCTGGTATGTGCTAGGGTTATGAACATTCCCGAGCTTTAGAACTTTGCATTTATCTACATTGAACTGCATCTGCCATTTTTCTGACCAGGAATTGAGTTTGTCTAAATCCTCCTGAAGTTCCGTGACATCTACGTCTGAATCGATTATCCTACCTATCTTCGTGTCATCAGCGAATTTGCTCATATCACTAGTAATTCCCTCGTCAAGGTCATTTATATATATTATAAACAACAACGGGCCCAAAACCGATCCCTGTGGAACGCCACTTGTTACAGATCCCCACTCAGATTTAACCCCATTAATGCACACCCTCTGCTTCCTATTGGTGAGCCATGACTCGATCCATGAAAACACTTTTCCTCCAATGCCGTGAGCAGCCACTTTCTTTAACAGTCTCTGATGTGGTACTCTATCAAAAGCCTTACTAAAATCCAAATAAACAATATCGAATTCTTTATCATGATCAACTGCCTCAAAAGCCTTACTGAAAAAAGTTAATAAATTAGTTAGGCAGGAACGGCCCCTGGTGAATCCATGTTGAGTATCATTAATCAAATTATGCCTATCGAGATGGCTTCTTATGTTATCAGCTATAATCGACTCTAATAATTTGCCTACAATTGAAGTTAGACTTATTGGGCGGTAATTTGATGGTAACGACTTGTCCCCTGCTTTAAAAATAGGAATTACATTAGCCATCTTCCACCTGTTTGAAGAGATAGGTTAAAAATGTTAGTTAAGGGTTCACAGAGTTCAATTTTGCATTCCTTAAGAACCCTTGAAAAAAGCTCATCAGGGCCTGGCGATTACATAATTACTGGCGAAATATAAACTTAAAGTCTGGGATCAGTCGGACAGTTCACCTCTAAGAACTTTAGGTTCCAAGACCCACACTAGCGACAGCTGTCTCTCCAGAGCCACCAGCTCTCGCTCTGTCAGAACACTGCCCTCTCTCAGTCCTCTGCTCCAAGTTCTCTACAGAGGTCTGCACATCGGCCAGAGCTCTACCCGAATTTTATCTCTCAGCTGTTTCCTTGTGCTTATATGGTCCTCCATGTACCCGCTACCCCCTCCAAACTCCAAGGCCCCGGGGTCACCCTCCATGGAGGAGCACACCACGTGTGCTTTACACAAAAGAGTTAAACACTCCATAATTTTGTGAATATTCTCCTTGAACAATAAGACCTGAGAAGCCAGGTATTCTATCTTGGGACTACAATGGTTTCACACGAATCTGACGTGGCCACGGTGTGACAGATTAGCAAATTGCAATGGCAAGTCCTGCTTGTGATCTGATACTTGTGAAACGGTTCGTCTACTTGAACATCACTTCCCTCTTTCTCCCAAATTTAAAATATCTGAAAACTAGGGCAATCTAAGTTATCAGACTATTTTAATCCTTACCTCTTAATTCTATAACAATAAAAAGAATAAATGAATAAATAGCACATAATTGCGCAATACAAAATTATTCAATCACACAGACCTCTTGCAACCTTCTCAACTACCACCACAAGGCAGCATAATCAGCAAACACTTCACAGTAGACTGAATAACAATGACTCCCTGGTGCAAAACCTTCTTACTCTCACTTCTCCTTAAAACTAAATATCTGGCTCCACTGCCTTCCCGTACTTCTATTATCACTTTGCTCTAATAATCATCCTCGCAAATTAACCAGTTTTTCTTTCATTTTTTTCTGGAATGGAAAAACAGCTCAGACGGGTCGCAACCTTTCAGGTATTTGCAACTGGACTACTTCACGACCATGGTTGTATTTCCCTTCCACACTTCCACAAACACACTTCAAAATTTGAAATTCGAGATAGGACAGCTGAGAATAGTCCCTCCCAGCTGTCATCCTACACCACTCTTAGGATTCACTGGCCTCGTGAAACAAGGTGGCCTGGGTCACCGGACCGTTTCCAAGGTCACCTTATTCCATACAGGTACACTAACACTTCTGGTAGGTCGAAGTACGCTGGGAACACCACACTCTTTCTTTATCTCTCATGGCTGGCAGGACATCCCTAAACCGGCAGTACAGGTCGGCTAGCAAAACAGAATACAGCTTCCATACCAAGCCAACAGCTTCAGGCTGGTCCCAACAGCTAGAGTCCATCCTCGAGGTTGCCTTCCTTTCACTTCTTCGAAGAGGGAATCTCCTAGGTGGCAGGTACTTCCCTGACACACCAGCCAGCATTCCTCATACTCCATCACCACCATCACTTCCACAAAGAGCTGGGCAACAGCAATCCAGCTAGCAGCAGCCTATCAGCTCTCAACACAGCAACAGCATAGTAGCACCCATCATAACAGCACCATCACAGCTCATCTGCACAGGCTGCAGACAGCATCACCCTCAGTAGACAGCAGCATCACAGTATGGCAGCATCACAGCATGGCAGCATCACAGCATGGCAGCATCACAGCATGGCAGCATCACAGCATGGCAGCATCACAGCATGGCAGCATCACTTGATTATTGTCAGTGGCTGGAATGTCATTAACACTCACCAGATACTAGGATTAGTGGTAGGCCAACCACTACGACGGCTGCCTGGTGGGTGACTCGTGAGTGGTGGGGGTGAAGGTGACGGATGAGTGTTGGGGTCCAGCCAGAAGGAATTTGATCAAGATGTCTGATACCTAGTTGAGGTGAGGTCACTTCAGTTGATAGTGCGATCACCCATCCTTGAGCAACAGCGGGTGACTCTGACAGCCAGCGGGTGATAGTCACAGAAGCCGGGTGACACTTATAGGCACCCACTAAAATGAGTGATAGACCAGGGCAGCAACTCTCCAGTGGGGTGACAAAGTTGCGAGAGATTCTTCCACATAGGCCTAGGAGACTGGTTAACTTCACTTTCCTCTGTAAATATTCGTTTTGGCCAGTAATTGTTCCCCCAGAAGTCTCACCCAAACACTCATGCTCTCCACCACAAATACAATACAAAACAATGTTTCTTTATTAATCTCAAAATACCATCACTTCCAACTCTTCTACCAAAAATATTAAAGTTTCAAACACAAAAAAGAAATTTAAAAAAAAAAAACATGCACAGAAAAAATATCAAGATGGAGAACTTCTCAGACCCGCGGTCACAACAGGGTCAACTAGGGTCACAACAGGGTCAACTAGGGTCACAACAGGGTCAACTAGGGTCACAACAGGGTCAACTAGGGTCACAACAGGGTCAACTAGGGGTCAATAAGAAATTTTCCACTATAGCTCATTCACTTTTCATAATAGCACACAAATATTTACTTTAACTTCACACACAAAAAAATGGTAGCCAATGGTAGCGTGACGAATCAATATATCTTATCATGCAGTCAAAAGGCATATGACACTGATTTTTACTATAACAATAATAAAAATAACCACCTCTTAGACATCACGTTATATGGGGGGGGCGTAAATAGAAGCAAACATGGAATAAAGAGAATAATATAAATACGAGGAGCAAAAGTAGTGGCAGGAGCCGAGATAACGTGACGTCACGGGTTACTACACTACTACTACACTACTATACTACCTACACTACATTACAGTAAATACAGCGTGTATAATATATATATATATATATATAATATATATATATATATATATATATATATATATATATATATATATATATATATAACTAAACATGTATCTCTCACACCTGTACTGTATATGCCATCTTTATATCAACAATGTATCTATTAAATCTTTTGTACCATATAATGTAATAAAATATACCTATTGGTAAAAAAAAATGAAAAGATGGGGTGGTAGGGGAAGTGGAATATTCAAATGGCTTGAGGAAGAAATCCAAATATTCTTCCTTGAAGCCTTTTTATCCACTTCTCCGAGGCTATGGGTCCCACAATTTACAACAAGTCGGCCGTCTCCCACCGAGGCAGGGTGACCAAAAAGAAAGAAAATCCCCAAAAAGAAAATACTTTCATCATCATTCAACACTTTCACCACACTCATACATAATCACTGTCTTTGCAGAGGAGCTCAGATACGACAGCTGAGAATAGTCCCTCCCAGCTGTCACTATCTCAGACCCATCATTTAAAGTGCAGGCATTGTACTTCCCATTTCCAGGACTCAAGTCCAACTAAATCAATTAACTGGTTTCCCTGAATCCCTTCACAAAATGTTACCCTGCTCACACTCCAACAGATCGTCATGTCCCAAAAACCATTCGTCTCGATTCACTCCTATCTAACACGCTCACACATGCTTGCTGGAAGTCCAAGCACCTCGCCCACAAAACCTCCTTTACCCCCTCCCTCCAACTTTTTCTAGGACGACCCCTACCCCGCCTTCCTTCCCCTACAGATTTATACGCTCTCCAAGTCCTTCTACTTTGATCCATTCTCTCTAAATGACCAAACCACCTCAACAACACTTCTTCAGCCCTCTGACAAATACTTTTAGTAACTCCACACCTCCTAATTTCCACACTCCGAATTTTCTGCATAATATTTACACCACACATTGCCCTTAGACAGGACATCTCCACTGCCTCCAGCCTCCTCCTCGCTGCAGCATTTGCAACCCATGCTTCACACCCATATAAGAGTGTTGGTACCACTATACTTTCGTACATTCCCTACTTTGCCTCCATGGATAACGTTTTTTTGTCTCCACAGATACCTCAACGCACCACTCACCTTTTTTCCTTCATCAATTCTATGGTTAACCTCATCCTTCATAAACCCATCCGCTGACACGTCAACTCCCAAATATCTGAAAACATTTACTTCTTCCATAATCCCTCTCTCCAATGTGATATCCAATTTTTCTTTATTTAAATCGTTTGATACCCTCATCACCTTACTCTTATCTATGTTCACTTTTAACTTTCTACCTTTACACACCCTCCCAAACTCGTCCACTAACATTTGCAACTATTCTTTAGAATCTGCCATAAGCACAGTATCATCAGCAAAGAGTAACTGTGTCAACTCCCATTTGCATTTAATTCCCATAATTTAATCCACCCTCTCCCCAACGCCCTAGCATTTACTTCTTTTACAACCCCATATATAAATATATTAAACAACCATGGTGATATTACACATCCCTGTCTAAGACCTACTTTTACCGGGAAGTAATCTCCCTCTCCCTACACACCCTAACCTGAGCCTCACTATCCTCATAAAAACTCTCTCTCTCTCTCTCTCTCTCTCTCTCTCTTTATATATATATATATATATATATATATATATATATATATATATATATATATATATATATATATATAAACAATATCGAATTCTTTATCATGATCAACTGCCTCAAAAGCCTTACTGAAAAAAGTTAATAAATTAGTTAGGCAGGAACGGCCCCTGGTGAATCCATGTTGAGTATCATTAATCAAATTATGCCTATCGAGATGGCTTCTTATGTTATCAGCTATAATCGACTCTAATAATTTGCCTACAATTGAAGTTAGACTTATTGGGCGGTAATTTGATGGTAACGACTTGTCCCCTGCTTTAAAAATAGGAATTACATTAGCCATCTTCCACCTGTTTGAAGAGATAGGTTAAAAATGTTAGTTAAGGGTTCACAGAGTTCAATTTTGCATTCCTTAAGAACCCTTGAAAAAAGCTCATCAGGGCCTGGCGATTTATTTTGCTTCAAACGGTCTATCTGTTTGATAACCATTTCGCTAGTGACTGTGATACTACATAATTTATCTTCTTCAGGCCCACTAAAATACCTAATTCTTGGGATATTATTAGTGTCTTCCTGAGTGAAAACCGAGAGAAAATAATTATTAAAAATAGAGCACATTTCATTCTCTTTGTCAGTGAGATACCCATAATTATTTTTAAGGGGACCTATCTTATCTCTAACTTTTGTTCTATACACCTGGAAAAAACTTTTTGGGTTAGTTTTCGAATCCCTAGCAACTTTAATTTCGTAGTCCCGTTTAGCTTTTCTTATCCCCTTTTTAACGTCCCTCTTAATGTCAATATACTGATTCATAAGATGACCCTCACCTCTTTTGATACGCCTATAAATTCCTTTCTTCTGCCCTAAAAGATATTTGAGCCTATTATTCATCCATTTTGGGTCATTTCTATTCGATCTAATTTCTTTATATGGGATAAATGTTCTTTGGGCAGCATGTATAGTGTTCAGAAAACTGTCATATTGATAGATCTCTTCATTACCCCAGTCCACAGATGATAAGTGTTCTCTAAGTCTATTGTAATCTGCTAAGCGAAAATCTGGGACCGTTACTGAGTTATTCCTACTATGAAACTTCCATTCAATGCCAAAGGTAATTGATTTGTGGTCGCTTGCGCCGAGTTCCTCTGTAATTTCTAAATTATTAACAAGGGTTTCCTTGTTTGCCAGAACTAAGTCAAGCAGATTATTTCCCCTTGTAGGTTCTGTCACAAACTGCTTCAAAAACAATCTTGAACTACTTCTAAGAAATCGTTAGATTCTAAATTCCCAGTCAAAAATTCCAATCAATTTGACTAAAGTTGAAGTCACCCAGAATAACTACGTTATCGTGCATTGTGGCCTTAACAATTTCCTCCATAGTAGTCCCCCTTGGTCCCTATCTAAGTTTGGGGGACGGTATATCACACCTAAAATCAATTTTTCATGCCCCTCTGAAAATTCTATCCAGACAGACTCTGTATGTGTTAATTCAGACTTTATACCCATTTTTATACAACAATTTAAATGATCACGGACATAGAGTGCCACCCCACCCCCCTTCCCGATACTTCTGTCTACTTGGAACAATTTAAAACCCTGAATGTGACATTCGGCAGGCAAGTCCCGATTTTTCATATTAAACCATGTTTCAGTTATTGCAAAAACATCAATATTACCTGTACTTGCAACTACTCTCAACTCGTCCATCTTATTCCTAGCACTACGACTATTGGTGTAATATACACTTAAAGACCCTCCTTTCTCTTTACCCTTCCTGCTCATTTCTGTTTTCCCTTATACCTATTACTGTCCTTGTCACCTAGTGCCACTGGCTTTCCAATATCCACCTTATTCTGCCTATTACTAGTTCCCTAGAATTTATAACATTACTACACTGGGACTTCACTGTTTTCCCCATAACCCATACCACTAACTTTTCTAGTTTAAAGCCCTAACAGCTCCCTCCACTGCAGTTGCCAGTGCCCCCACCCCAGACCTAGATAAGTGAACCCCATCCCTGGCATACATGTCATTTCTGCCATAGAAGAGGTCCCAGTTGTCAATGAATGTTACTGCATTTTCCTTACAGTATTTGTCCAGCCAGCAATTGACCTCTTGGTTTATACTGGAAACTTCTTGCTCTAAGCGACTTGTCCAGCAATTCACTAAATATCTTAGGAGTAGACTAGACACAGTTCTTGTCTTAACTTACTGATTGTTGAAATAATTGACACAAGTTGATGTGTTAGAAGACTTTCTGTGAACAGTGAGCTGCTTCTTATTTTCTTGCTAGAGTTCCTTGTCTTTCCGGCTGGTATTCGTTGTTCTTTTGGTTAATGTTCTTCTTCAAGAATGTATGTGCTGTGGCTTGTTCTTTCTTTGTTACCATTTTCCGATGTATGTTTTATCCATAAGTTAGCTTCTCTTTCAGTTTCCTCCTTTATTCTCTTGTCCGAGGTGCTTACTTTCTTCTTGTTTGCTGCTGCCTTCTTCAGGGTATGCCTTTGTTGTGTTTGATACCTTCTTCAGGGTATATACCCGTGTTTGTTCTTTCTTGTTGCTTTTTTCGGTGTATGTTCTATTTCGGTGCCTTCGTTCCTCTATTAGTGTTTCTTCTCTACGAGTTTTAAGTGATTATGTGTAAGAAACACCCCCCGTGTTTCTACCCTCGCCGGGAATCGAACGCTGTGTGAAGCGAGAGCTTTAGCGATTAGGCGATCATCTATTTTCTCGGTTTGATTTTATTCCTAAAGTTAATTACAAAAAAAAAAACTATATTTTGTACAAATATAAACATATTTGTACAAAATATCGTTTTATTCTAAACAAGTTACTCTTCTTCCTGTTTTATCAAATCCATAAACTAGTGAAAAGAAGTGATTTTCTTGTGTGTACCTTTCAGGTGTTTGTCTACAACAAGCACAGCTTTCAGGTGTTTGTTTACAACAAGCACAGCTTTCAGGTGTTGTTCTACAACAAGCACAGCTTTCAGGTGTTTGTTTACAACAAGCACAGCTTTCAGGTGTTTGTTTACAACAAGCACAGCTTTCAGGTGTTTGTTTACAACAAGCACAGCTTTCAGGTGTTTGTTTACAACAAGCACAGCTTTCAGGTTTGTACACAAGCACGCTTTCAGGTCTGCTACACAAGCACAGCTTTCAGGTGTTTGTCTACAACAAGCACAGCTTTCAGGTGTTTGTCTACAACAAGCACAGCTTTCAGGTGTTTGTCTACAACAAGCACAGTTCGTTTTGTTACAACCAGGTGTTTGTCTACAACAAGCACAGCTTTCAGTGTTTGTTTAAACAACGCTTTCAGGTGTTTGTCTACAACAAGCACAGCTTTCAGGTGTTTGTCTACAACAAGCACAGCTTTCAGGTGTTTGTTTACAACAAGCACAGCTTTCAGGTGTTTGTTTACAACAAGCACAGCTTTCAGGTGTTTGTCTACAGCAAAGCACAGCTTTCAGGTGTTTGTTTACAACAAGCACAGCTTTCAGGTGTTTGTTTACAACAAGACAGCTTTCAGGTGTTTGTTACAACAAGCACAGCTTTCAGGTGTTTGTTTACAACAAGCACAGCTTTCAGGTGTTTGTTTACAACAAGCACAGCTTTCAGGTGTTTGTTTACAACAAGCACAGCTTTCAGGTGTTTGTTACAACAAGCACAGCTTTCAGGTGTTTGTCTACAACAAGCACAGCTTTCAGGTGTTTGTCTACAACAAGCACAGCTTTCAGGTGTTTGTTACAACAAGCACAGCTTTCAGGTGTTTGTTTACAACAAGCACAGCTTTCAGGTGTTTGTTTACAACAAGCACAGCTTTCAGGTGTTTGTTTACAACAAGCACAGCTTTCAGGTGTTTGTTTAAGCACAGCTTCAGGTGTTTGTCACAAGGCTTTCAGGTGTTTGTCTACAACAAGCACAGCTTTCAGTGTTTGTCTACAGCAAGCACAGCTTTCAGGTGTTTGTTTACAACAAGCACAACTTTCAGGTGTTTGTCTACAACAAGCACAGGTGTGTAAGCAGAGACAAGCAGCTCTCACATATATGGCGTTGTAAGTGTTTTGATTTTGCATTTCATTTTTTTTTTTTTTTAATTAACTTTAGGAATAAAGTCAAACCGAGAAAATAGATGATCGCCTAATCGCTAAAGCTCTCGCTTCACACGGCGTTCGATTCCCGGCGAGGGTAGGAACACTGGGGGTGTTTCTTTACACCGGTTGTCTATGTTCACCCATCAGTAAAATGGGTACCTGGGAGTTAGTCGACTGGTGTGGGTCGCATCCTGGGACAAAACTGACCTAATTTGCCCGAAATGCTCAGCATAACAAGGGACTTTCTATATAGTAGTATGTCACTGATGTCAGCTACGACTATATACCTTGTTCATGTACTTGTAGTAAATAAAGATATTATTAGTTTATTATTGTATTCATATTAATGTGAAATGCGGGAATATATTTCATAGTATATTAAATATAAAATATATTCACCTAATATTGTACTTGATATTTGTATTAATTTTATTTCATAATTATTTTTAATAATAATTTTATTACCCTAATTGGGTCAACAATTTCTTTTCTTATTATATTATTTATATTTCGCATAGGTTTTATAAAGGTTAATAAACAATTCGTAATTATCTATGTTGTATTATATATTTTTGTTGTGTTTCATAATTAGTGTTAAAGTTGACAGTAGTTATTACACTTACAACTTTCTACTGGAGTTGACTCAACTCCTCAAGTGATCTATTTGCACAGAAATATTTCTGCATTCATTTTTTCATTGAATCTTTCAACTGTGTGATTTTCGATGTTGCTTTATAAATCAATGCAAAAAGTCACAGATCTTCCACCTAAACTCTTTATACATCAGATGAATTTAAAATTTATTTAATGGAGAGTTCGCCAGGTCAGATGACAACTTCGGCCAGCCTAGATGCTCTGACGGGACGTGTCGGCCAGGCTCTAAGATGCTCTGACAGGAGACGTGTCGGCCAGGCTCTAAGATGCTCTGACAGGAGACGTGTCGGCCAGGCTCTAAGATGCTCTGACAGGAGACGTGTCGGCCAGGCTCTAAGATGCTCTGACAGGAGACGTGTCGGCCAGGCTCTAAGATGCTCTGACAGGAGACGTGTCGGCCAGGCTCTAAGATGCGCTGACAGGAGACGTGTCGCCAGGCTCTAAGATGCTCTGACAGGAGACGTGTCGGCCAGGCTCTAAGATCTCTGACGGAGATGTCGGCCAGGCTCTAAGATGCTCTGACAGGAGACGTGTCGGCCAGGCTCTAAGATGCTCTGACAGGAGACGTGTCGGCCAGGCTCTAAGATGCTCTGACAGGAGACGTGTCGGCCAGGCTCTAAGATGCCTGACAGGAGACGTGTCGGCCAGGCTCTAAGATGCTCTGACAGGAGACGTGTGGCCAGGCAGATGCCTGACAGGGAGGTGCCAGGCTCTAAGATGCTCTGACAGGAGACGTCGGCCGGCTCAGATGCTCTGACGGAGACGTGTCGGCCAGGCTCTAAGATGCTCTGACAGGAGACGTGTCGGCCAGGCTCTAAGATGCTCTGACAGGAGACGTGTCGGCCAGGCTCTAAGATGCTCTGACAGGAGACGTGTCGGCCAGGCTCTAAGATGCTCTGACAGGAGACGTGTCGGCCAGGCTCTAAGATGCTCTGACAGGAGACGTGTCGGCCAGGCTTCTAAGATGCTCTGACAGGAGACGTGTCGGCCAGGCTCCCAAGATGCTCTGACAGGAGACGTGTCGCCAGGCTCTAAGATGCTCTGACAGGATACGTGTCGGCCAGGCTCTAAGATGCTCTGACAGGAGACGTGTCGGACAGGTTCTAAGATGCTCTGACAGGAGACGTGTCGGACAGGTTCTAAGATGCTCTGACAGGAGACGTGTCGGACAGGTTCTAAGATGCCTCTGACAGGAGACGTGTCGGACGGCTCTAAGATTCTCTCAACAAAAGGTTTTTTTTATGTTTGTGATGGTCAGTGATTGTTTGTCAATAATATTATGTCTTTTGAACTTTAAATGGGAACATATATTTAGTGAAGGCTACATAATTATGCTTTGAATGTGTTGAAATATTGTACCAGACTAACTGACAACCACCAACTCTTCAAAGCCAAGGTATAGTAAAAGTTGTATGTCTGGGGTCTTGAATGAATTATGTATGTATTTTGGGGTTTTAAGTTATGATAGTTTTGAGTTCAGTATTAAGCAGTTCTTAATACTGAAGCATTTGTTGAACGTATAATGTATAATGACTTTCACTGTTGGAGGAATACCTCTGAAACTACCAAACTACTGAACCATAGTGACTTCAGTCCTGCTGCCATAAATACTGAACCATAGTGACCAGTCCTGCTGCCATAGCTACTGAACCATAGTGACTTCATCCTGCTGCCATAGCTACTGAACCATAGTGGCTTCAGTCCTGCTGCCATAGCTACTGAACCATAGTGACTTCAGTCCTGCTGCCATAGCTACTGAACCATAGTGGCTTCAGTCCTGCTGCCATAGCTCTGAACCATAGTGACTTCAGTCCTGCCTAGCTACTGAACCATAGTGACTTCAGTCCTGCTGCCATAGCTACTGAACCATAGTGACTTCAGTCCTGCTGCCATAGCTACTGAACCATAGTGACTTTAGTCCTGCTGCCATAGCTACTGAACCATAGTGACTTCAGTCCTGCTGCCATAGCTACTGAACCATAGTGACTTCAGTCCTGCTGCCATAGCTACTGAACCATAGTGGCTTCAGTCCTGCTGCCATAGCTACTGAACCATAGTGACTTCAGTCCTGCTGCCATAGCTACTGAACCATAGTGACTTCAGTCTTGCTGCCATAGCTACTGAACCATAGTGGCTTCAGTCCTGCTGTCATAGCTACTGAACCATAGATGACTTCAGTCCTGCTGCCATAGCTACTGAACCATAGTGACTTCAGTCTTGCTGCCATAGCTACTGAACCATAGTGGCTTCAGTCCTGCTGTCATAGCTACTGAACCATAGTGACTTCAGTCCTGCTGCCATAGCTACTGAACCATAGTGGCTTCAGTCCTTGTAAGGAAACCTATAAAACTGTCATATTAATAATAATAATAATAATAATAATAATAATAATAATAATAATAATAATAATAATAATAATAATTAATAATAATAATAATAATAATAATAATAATAATAATAATATTAATAATAATAATAATAGTAATAATAATAATAATAATAATAATAATAGTTTACTGTGACATGATACAAAGATTTACAATGGGTTATGAGATTACAAGAGGTGTACATGCCAAAAGCCTAATATGCAGAGCATTGTTGGCAGACTTAAAATTAACTTAAAACTAAATGGTAAGAATTATAGTAAACAGTTTACAATATAAGTATAGTTGAGTATTTAAGGTATGAAATTTGAACATAATTTGAACTTGACATTTTTGAAACATAATAGTTTTATAATTTTGGATCATTTACAGTTTTATATGTCAACATAATAATTTATTATTTGTATTAATAAAATTATTAAATCAGATTAAGCAAATCAAATCAATAATTTGTGTTGCAATAACAGTTTATATGGTCATTAGATGAGTTACAAGGAACACAAGGCTACATGAGAATGGATTTCTTTATTTGGTAATGCTGTAGGAACAAAGTTAGATTAGGTTGTATTAATTATAAATGGTTTATACATTATGAGGTATAACAGGTTTAAACATTATCAGGTATAAGTTTCAACATTTGTACTAGATTATGTTTGATAAATTATTTTTTCTTTGAGCAATTATGTAAGGGGTTTTGAGGCTAGGGGAGTAGTAGTGGGTATTTAGTTTTGGGTGAGTAGGTGGTTTTTAGCAGAGTTTTGAATTGATGAACAGACCAGGTTTCTTTGGAAATCATAGGTAATAAATCCAATTTTTTGGGCCTTTAATGTGCATTGTGTTTTTGCATAGTGTGAGGTGGACGCTGGGAACATGGAAGAGTGATCTGTGTCTTGTGCTATGTTCATGTGTCCTGTTAAGGTTGGTTAGGAGAATTTTGAGTTGCGGGTTAATATTTGAGTTTAGTGTTCTATGTATGTAATAGGCACTGTAAAAAGTATGGATGTCTTTTATGTTGAGTAAGTTCAGACTTTTGAATATTGGTGGAGTATGTTGTTTAGAATGGGAATTTGTAATCATTCGGACTGCAGCCTTTTGTTGTGTTATTAATGGTTTAAGATGACTTATTGTTGATGAGCCCCATGCACAGATTCCATAGGTGAGATTAGGGTAAATAAGTGAGTGATAAAGGGAAAGGAGAGCTGGTTGTGGAACATAGTACCTTATCTTGAATAGTATTCCTACGGTCTTGGAGACTTTCTTGGAAATTTGTTGAATATGTGTCTGAAATTTGAGGCCACTGTCAAGGTGGATTCCTAAAATTTTCCCTCTGTGAGTTTTGTGACAAGTGATCCATTTATCATTATGTTAAGTGGAACATTTGTAGCTCTGTTCCCAAACTGAATGAAATAGGTTTTGTCAACATTGAGAGTAAGTTTGTTAGTCATCATCAGGTAGATATTTTCTGTAATTCAGCATTTACAGTGTTGGCTAGTGTGACTGGACATGGGTGAGAGAAGACGTATGTAGTGTCATCTGCAAATAGTATGGGTTTGAGTAGTTGAGATG
This sequence comes from Cherax destructor, assembly GCA_009830355.1. Taxonomy (NCBI): domain Eukaryota; kingdom Metazoa; phylum Arthropoda; class Malacostraca; order Decapoda; family Parastacidae; genus Cherax; species Cherax destructor. The sequence goes on along the minus strand of WNWK01020121.1, from coordinate 9,716 downwards.
CATTTGGTAGGTCGTTTATGTAAATGAGAAAGAGAAGTGGGCCAAGAACACTTCCTGTGGGACACCAACTGTAATTGTTTGTGTGAAGAGTTAGCTCCATTTGTGTACACATATTGGCTTCTGTCGCTAAGGTATGACTTTAGGTAGTTGAGGAGTGCCCTCTTATACCATAGTGTGATAATTTTAAGTGTAACAGATCATGGTCAACTGTATTAAAAGCTTTACGTAAATCAATGAAGATTCCCAGTCGGATTTCTTTTTTCAAGAGCGGTGTATATTATTTCTAGCATGTGTATGATAGCATCATTTGTGTTTTTATTAGGCCTGAAACCAAATTGACAGGGGTTGAGTATGTTGTTGGAGATGAGGTAGGAATAGATTTGCTATGAATTAACTTTTCAAAGATTTTAGAGAGAAGGGTAAGTTAGATATTGGCCTATAGTTATTCAGGTCTGTTTGATCTCCTCCTTTATGTATGGGGTAATCCTCGCTATTTTGAGTATTGATGGGAAGGTGGAGGATTCAATGGATTTGTTAAATAGAGTTGCAATAATTGGTGATAGTACTTGAGAAGCTTTTTGTATATAAAAGGTGGTAAGTTATTTAGATCTTCTGCCTTGTTTTTAATGTGTTAATAACAAGCGAGACTTCTGTTGGGTTGGTCGGAGCTACGAATAGTGTATTCGTAAGCGTTAGGTGGAGTGTTTGAACTTGGGATTTTGCTTGCCAACTTTTTCCTATTGTGCAGAAGAAAAGTTTTAGTCTGTTTTGCTGTTTCAGTTGGTGGGAGCAGGGTTCCGCAGGGGTTCAGCAGGGGTTCAGCAGGGGTTCATCTCGGTTTGTCAGTTTGAGTTTTTTGTTTCTGGATATTTTTTTAGTTCCAAGAATTTCAGATAGGGTTTTCCAGGTCTGTTTTATGTCCTCTTAATTTATTTAATCTGTTCTCATAATACATTGTACAAAAGTTACTTCTACATAATAGGTTGTAGCATTTCATTGCATTTTTTCGCTTGCAAGCAGACAAGAATAACTTAAATAATTAGAGCCTCATATCTCTACACAAGTTTAACTTTGGTAGCAGACTGTGTTAGTGAAACACATCAAAGCCGTACACAGTGTCAGACACAACTGTAAAATATATTTCTGAAGAACATTATTTAACAATAGTTAAAAAAACGAAAGAAATACTTTATGCAAAGAAGAAGTCTTGTGACACTTGTTGCGACCTGGAAATAGGATACAGTGTAATATTTAGATACTGTCAGGGAATGTGATTCTCACTTAATATTATATCGAGAAGATCTTCATTAATTGCTAAAATGAAGCTGTTCGGCTTTATATTATTATATGTCACTACAGTTACCACGGTACTATAATCTATGTTACTATAATTATTATTTCTGGTATTGTTATTATTATTATTAGTCATAAGAAGCGACTAAATGCCAGGAACAATGGGTTAGTAACCCCTTCTCCTGTATAAATTACTAAAAACAAGATAAGGAAAACCTTCATAAAATTGGGATGTCTGAATGTGCGTGGATGTAGTGCGGATGATAAGAAAGAGATGATTGCTGATGTTATGAATGAAAAGAAGTTGGATGTCGTGGCCCTAAGCGAAACAAAACTGAAGGGGTAGGCGAGTTTCAGTGGGGAGAAATAAATGGGATTAAGTCAGGAGTATCTGAGAGACTTAGAGCTAAGGAAGGGGTAGCAATAATGTTGAAGGATCAGTTATGGAGAGAGAAGAGGGAATATAAATGTATAAATTCAAGGAATATGTGGATCAAAATAAGGGTCGGATGTGAAAAGTGGGTCATAATAAGCGTGTAGGCACCTGGAGAAGAGAGGAGTGTAGGGGAGAGAGAGAGATTTTGGGAGATGTTAAGCGAGTGTGTAGGAACCTTTGAGCCAAGTGAGAAGTAATCGTGGTAGGGAACCTAAATCCTAAAGTAGGAGAAGCGTTTAGAAAGGGTGTGGTAGGTAAGTTTGGGGTACCAGGTATAAATGATAACGGGGAGCATTTGATTGAACTTTGTATAGAAAGGGGTTTAGTTATATTTAACACATATTTTAAGAAAAAGAGGATAAATAAGTATACAAGATATGATGTAGGGCGAAATGACAGTAGTTTGTTGGACTACATATTGGTAGATAAAAGACTGTTTGGTAGAATTCAGGATGTACATGTTTATAGAGGGGCCACATATATATCTGATCACTTTTTAGTTGTAGCAACAGTGAGAGTAAAAGGTAGATGGGGTACAATGAGAATGGAAACAGCAAGTAAGAGAAGTGAAGATTTATAAACTAAAGGAGGAGGCAGTTAGGGTAAGATATAAACAACTGTTGGAGGACAGATGGGCTAGTGAGAGTATAGGAAGTGGGGTAGAAGAGGTATGGGGTAAGTTTAAGAATATAGTGTTAGAGTGTTCAGCAGAAGTTTGTGGTTATAAGAAAGTGGGTGAGGGAGGGAAGAAGAGCGATTTGTGGAATGATGATGTAAAGAAATAGTAAGAGAAAAGGTAGCATATGAGAGGTTTTTACAGAAGAGAAATGATGTAAGGAGGGAGGAGTATATGGAGAGAAAAGAGAGTTAAGAAAGTGGTGAAGCAGTGTAAAACGAGAGCAAATGAGAGGGTGGGTGAGATGTTATCAACACATTTTGTTGAAAATAAGAAAAGTTTAGTAGTGAGATTAATAAGTTGAGAAAGCCTAGGAAAGAATGGATTTGTCAGTTAAAAATAGGAGAGAGAGTTATTAAATGGAGAGTTAGAGGTATCGGGAAGATAGAGGGAATATTTTGAGGAATTGTTAAATGTTGATGAAGATAGGGAAGCTGTGATTTCGTGTATAAGGCAAGGAGGAATAACATTTTATAGGTGTGAGGAAGAACCAGTTTTGAGTGTGGGTGAAGTTCATGAGACAGTGAGTAGAATGAAAGGGGTAAAGCAGCTGGAATTGATGGGATAAAGATAGAAATGTTAAAGGCAGGTGGGGATAGAGTTTTAGAGTGGTTAGTCGTTTTATTTAATAAATGTATGGAAGAGGGTAAAGTTCCTAGGGATTGGCAGTGAGCATGCATAGTTCCTTTGTATAAACGCAAAGGGGACAAAGAGAGTGTAAAAATTATAGGGGAATAAGTCTGTTGAGTATACCTGGTAAAGTGTATGGTAGAGTTATTATTGAAAGAATTAGGAGTAAGACGGAGAGCAGAATAGCAAATGAACAAGGAGGCTTTAGGAAGGGTAGGGGGTGTGTAGACCAAGTGTTTACAATGAAACATATAGGTGAACAATATTTAGATAAAAGTAAAGAGGTGTTTGTGGCGTTTATGGATTTGGAAAAGGCGTATGATAGGGCGGATAGGGGGGCAATGTGGCAGATGTTGCAAATGTATGGAATAGGAGGTAGGTTACTGAAAGCGGTGAAAAGTTTTTCGAGGATAGTGAAGCTCAGGTTAGAGTATGTAGGCGAAAGGAGATTATTTCCCAGTAAAAGTAGGCCTTAGACAGGGATGTGTGATGTCACCGTGGTTGTTCAATTTATTTATAGATGGAGTTGTAAGAGAAGTGAATGCTCAGGTGTTGGTAAGAGGTGTGGGGTTAAAAGATAAAGAATCTAACACAAAGTGGGAGTTGTCACAGTTGCTCTTTGCTGATGACACTGTGCTTTTGGGGGATTCTGAAGAGAAGTTGCAGAGGTTGGTGGACGAGTTTGGTAGGGTATGTAAAAGAAGGAAATTAAAAATGAATATAAGAAAGAGTAAGGTGATGAGGATAACAAAAAAAATAGATAATGGAAGATTGGATATCAGATTGGAGGGAGAGAGTATGGAGGAGGTGAATGTGTTCAGATATTTGTGAGTTGATGTGTCAACAGATGGGTATATGAAGGATGAGGTGAATCATAGAATTAACGAGGGGAAAAAGGTGAGTGGTGCACTGAGGAGCTTGTGGAGACAGAGAACGTTATCTATGAAAGCAAAGAGGGGAATGTATGAGAGGAAAGTTATACCAACACTCTTGTTTGTGTGTGAGACATTGGTTGTGAATGTTGCAACAAGGAGAAGGCTGGAGGCAGTGGAGATGTCATGTTTGAGGGCAATGTGTGGTGTGAATATAATGCAGAGAATATAATGTGGTGTGAATATAATGCAGAGGTGTGAGATTAACAAAACTATTATCCAGAGAGCTGAGGAGGGGTTATTGAGATGGTTTGGACATGTAGAGAGGATGGAACAAAGTCGAATGATTTCGGGAGTGTATAAATCTGTAGTGGAGGGAAGACGGAGTAGGGGTCGGCCTAGAAAAGGTTGGAGGGAGTGGGTAAAGGAGGTTTTGTGTGCGAGGGGCTTGGACTTCCAGCAACCGTGCGTGAGCGTGTTAGATAGGAACGAATGGAGACAAATGGATTTTAAAGCTTGATGTGCTGTTGGAGAATAGGCAAGGTAACATTTATGAAGGGTTTCAGGAAAACCGGCAGGCCGGACCTGATTCCTGGAGATGGGAAGTACAGTGCCGGCACTCTGAAGGAGGGGTGTTAATGTTGCAGTTTTGTAGCTGTAGTGTAAGCACGCCTCTGGCGAGACAGTGATGGAGTGAATGATGATGAAAGTTTTTCTTAGTCGGGCCACCCTGCCTTGGTGGGAAACCGCCTGTGTTAATAATAAAAAAATATTAATATTATTATAGATTTGACGATGAGATGAGACGAGGCAGTTTGAGGAAGTCAGTCCCTTAGGACTGATTATTGTACTGATAGCCCTTTGGGCCCTTTATTCACTCTCTAGGGCTTTTTGTGGTTAATAATAATATTAATAATAATAATATTAATAATAATAATAATAAAAATAATAATTAATAATATAAATATTAATAATATTACTATTACTACTACTACTACTACTACTACTACTACTACTACTACTACTATAATAATAATAATAATAATAATAATAATAATAATAATAATAATAATAATAATGTAAAACATAATGCTAATCTTAGGTACAGTTCCAGACGTCTTTACATGTAGGTTAAGAGGCACGTAAGTTCCTCCTCTAATAACGTGTTCATTTTTCCACTATAATTTACCTTGTCCATAATTTCTATCGCATTTGCTTTGTTTGTTTCGTAATGTGAAGTATAGGATCTTTCCTTAATTCCTGGAATAACTTAACAAATGTTTGATGTAGCAGCGCACACCGTGGTGCTGCTGAGTCCTGCGCACCGTGGTGGTGCTGAGTCCTGCACACCGTGGTGGTGCTGAGTCCTGCACACCGTGGTGCTGCTGAGTCCTGCGCACCGTGGTGGTGCTGAGTCCTGCACACCGTGGTGGTGCTGAGTCCTGCGCACCGTGGTGGTGCTGAGTCCTGCACACCGTGGTGGTGCTGAGTCCTGCACACCGTGGTGGTGGTGAGTCCTGCACACCGTGGTGGTGCTGAGTCCTGCACACCGTGGTGGTGCTGAGTCCTGCACACCGTGGTGGTGCTGAGTCCTGCGCACCGTGGTGGTGCTGAGTCCTGCACACCGTGGTGGTGCTGAGTCCTGCACACCGTGGTGGTGCTGAGTCCTGCACACCGTGGTGGTGCTGAGTCCTGCACACCGTGGTGTGGTCCTGCACCGTCGGTGCTGAGTCCGCACACCGTGGTGGTGCTGAGTCCTGCACACCGTGGTGGTGCTGAGTCCTGCGCACCGTGGTGGTGCTGAGTCCTGCACACCGTGGTGGTGAGTCCTGCACCGTGTGGTGCTGAGTCCTGCGCACCGTGGTGGTGCTGAGTCCTGCACACCGTGGTGGTGCTGAGTCCTGCACACCGTGGTGGTGCTGAGTCCTGCACACCGTGGTGGTGCTGAGTCCTGCACACCGTGGTGGTGCTGAGTCCTGCACACCGTGGTGGTGCTGAGTCCTGCCACCGTGGTGGTGCTGAGTCCTGCACACCGTGGTGGTGCTGAGTCCTGCACACCGTGGTGGTGCTGAGTCCCGCACACCGTGGTGGTGGAGTCCTGCACACCGTGGTGGTGCTGAGTCCTGCGCACCGTGGTGGTGCTGAGTCCTGCACACCTTGGTGGTGCTGAGTCCTGCGCACCGTGGTGGTGCTGAGTCCTGCACACCGTGGTGGTGCTGAGTCCTGCGCACCGTGGTGGTGCTGAGTCCTGCACACCGTGGTGGTGCTGAGTCCTGCACACCGTGGTGGTGCTGAGTCCTGCACACCGTGGTGGTGCTGAGTCCTGCACACCGTGGTGGTGCTGAGTCCTGCACACCGTGGTGGTGCTGAGTCCTGCACACCGTGGTGGTGCTGAGTCCTGCACACCGTGGTGGTGCTGAGTCCTGCGCACCGTGGTGGTGCTGAGTCCTTCACACCGTGGTGGTGCTGAGTCCTGCACACCGTGGTGGTGCTGAGTCCTGCACACCGTGGTGGTGCTGAGTCCTGCACACCGTGGTGGTGCTGAGTCCTGCACACCGTGGTGGTGCTGAGTCCTGCACACCGTGGTGGTGCTGAGTCCTGCACACCGTGGTGGTGCTGAGTCCTGCACACCGTGGTGGTGCTGAGTCCTGCACACGTGGTGGTGCTGAGTCCTGCACACCGTGGTGGTGCTGAGTCCTGCACACCGTGGTGGTGCTGAGTCCTGCACACGTGGTGGTGCTGAGTCCTGCACACCGTGGTGGTGCTGAGTCCTGCACACCGTGGTGGTGCTGAGTCCTGCACACCGTGGTGGTGCTGAGTCCTGCTCACCGTGGTGGTGCTGAGTCCTGCGCACCGTGGTGGTGCTGAGTCCTGCGCACCGTGGTGGTGCTGAGTCCTGCGCACCGTGGTGGTGCTGAGTCCTGCGCACCGTGGTGGTGCTGAGTCCTGCGCACCGTGGTGGTGCTGAGTCCTGCACACCGTGGTGGTGCTGAGTCCTGCACACCGTGGTGGTGCTGAGTCCTGCACACCGTGGTGGTGCTGAGTCCTGCACACCGTGGTGGTGCTGAGTCCTGCACACCGTGGTGGTGCTGAGTCCTGCACACCGTGGTGGTGCTGAGTCCTGCACACCGTGGTGGTGCTGAGTCCTGCACACCGTGGTGGTGCTGAGTCCTGCACACCGTGGTGGTGCTGAGTCCTGCACACCGTGGTGGTGCTGAGTCCTGCACACCGTGGTGGTGCTGAGTCCTGCACACCGTGGTGGGTGAGTCCGCACGTGGTGGTGCATCCTGCACACCGTGGTGGTGCTGAGTCCTGCACACCGTGGGTGTGAGTCCGCACACGTGGTGGTGCTGAGTCCTGCACACCGTGGTGGTGCTGAGTCCTGCACACCGTGGTGGTGCTGAGTCCGCACACCGTGGTGGTGCTGAGTCCTGCACACCGTGGTGGTGCTGAGTCCTGCACACCGTGGTGGTGCTGAGTCCTGCACACCGTGGTGGTGCTGAGTCCTGCACACCGTGGTGGTGCTGAGTCCTGCACACCGTGGTGGTGCTGAGTCCTGCACACCGTGGTGGTGCTGAGTCCTGCACACCGTGGTGGTGCTGAGTCCTGCACACCGTGGTGGTGCTGAGTCCTGCACACCGTGGTGGTGCTGAGTCCTGCACACCGTGGTGGTGCTGAGTCCTGCACACCGTGGTGGTGCTGAGTCCTGCACACCGTGGTGGTGCTGAGTCCTGCACACCGTGGTGGTGCTGAGTCCTGCACACCGTGGTGGTGCTGAGTCCTGCACACCGTGGTGGTGCTGAGTCCTGCACACCGTGGTGGTGCTGAGTCCTGCACACCGTGGTGGTGCTGAGTCCTGCACACCGTGTGGTGCTGAGTCCTGCACACCGTGGTGGTGCTGAGTCCTGCACACCGTGGTGGTGCTGAGTCCTGCACACCGTGGTGGTGCTGAGTCCTGCACACCGTGGTGGTGCTGAGTCCTGCACACCGTGGTGGTGCTGAGTCCTGCACACCGTGGTGGTGCTGAGTCCTGCCACCGTGGTGGTGCTGAGTCCTGCCACCGTGGTGGTGCTGAGTCCTGCACACCGTGGTGGTGCTGAGTCCTGCACACCGTGGTGGTGCTGAGTCCTGCACACCGTGGTGGTGCTGAGTCCTGCACACCGTGGTGGTGCTGAGTCCTGCCACCGTGGTGGTGCTGAGTCCTGCACACCGTGGTGGTGCTGAGTCCTGCGCACCGTGGTGGTGCTGAGTCCTGCACACCGTGGTGGTGCTGAGTCCTGCACACCGTGGTGGTGCTGAGTCCCTGCACACACGTGGTGGTGCTGAGTCCTGCCACCGTGGTGGTGCTGAGTCCTGCACACCCTGGGTGGTGCTGAGTCCTGCACACCGTGGAGGTGCTGAGTCCTGCACACCGTGGTGGTGCTGAGTCCTGCACCCCGTGGTGGTGCTGAGTCCTGCACACGTGGTGGTGCTGAGTCCTGCACACCGTGGTGGTGCTGAGTCCTGCACACCGTGGTGGTGCTGAGTCCTGCACACCGTGGTGGTGCTGAGTCCTGCACACCGTGGTGGTGCTGAGTCCTGCACACCGTGGTGGTGCTGAGTCCTGCACACCGTGGTGGTGCTGAGTCCTGCACACCGTGGTGGTGCTGAGTCCTGCACACCGTGGTGGTGCTGAGTCCTGCACACCGTGGTGGTGCTGAGTCCCACGGTGGTGGGTCGACTGGTCAGCCTGACACCGTGGTGGTGCATCGGTCCTGCACACCGTGGTGGTGCGAGTCCCACACCGTGGGGTGCTGAGTCCTGCACCGTGGTGGTGCTGGTCTGTACACCGTGGTGGTGCTGATCCGCACGTGGTGGTGCTGAGTCCTACACCGTGGTGGTCTGATCCTGCATCACCAGTTGTCTGAGTCTGTCACTGCATGTACTAGTCACATGAACCTGTTGGTGACATGTAATGTTGCACCGTAAGTCCACATGTCTCTGTACCTGACACGTAATGTGGTGCTAGTCCTTGACACTGTATCTGAAGTACATTCTGTATCTGACATGTAATTGTCAAGTACAGTCTGTACTTCGACATTGTAATTTAAGTACATGTCTTGTACTTGACATGTAATTTAAGTACATGTCTTGTACTTGACATGTAATTTAAGTACATGTCTTGTACTTGACATGTAATTTAAGTACATGTCTTGTACTTGACATGTAATTTAAGTACATGTCTTGTACTTGACATGTAATTTAAGTACATGTCTTGTACTTGACATGTAATTTAAGTACATGTCCTGTACTTGACATGATTTAAGCACATTCTAATGTATAATGTCTTGTACCTGACATGTAATTTAAGCATGTCTCATCTGACATGTAATTTAATACATGTCTTGTACTTGACATGTAATTTAAGCATGTCTCTGTACTTGACATGTAATTGACATGTCTGCTGAAGTATACATGTCTGTACTTGACATGTAATTTAACTGTCTGATGTCTTGTAACTAGTGCATGTCTGACATGTTAAGCTACATGTCTCTACTTGACATGTAATTTATACATGTCTTGTACTCTGACATGTAATTTAAGCACATGTCTTGTACTTGACATGTAATTTGCACATGTCTGTACTTGACATGTAATTTAAGTCATGTCTTGCACTTGACATGTAATTTAAGTACATGTCTCGTACTTGACATGTAATTTAGGTACATGTCTTGTACTTGACATGTAATTTAAGTACATGTCTTGTACTTGACATGTAATTTAAGTACATGTCTTGTACTTGACATGTAATTTAAGTACATGTCTTGTA